>VZTZ01015730.1:0-32426 GCA_013400955.1 Drymodes brunneopygia
GGCGGCTGCAGGAGGAACGAGAGGCCCAGGAGAGAGCCCGGGCCGAGCGAGAGGAGGTGGAGCGGCTGCAGAGACAGGTTGGGGTGACAGGGTGTGGGGGAAAGGGGCTGCAGGGGGTGGGGGACAAAGGCTGGGATGGAGGAGGAAGGCAGGGATGTTCTCCTGTGATTCCCTCTCCAGGGGGATGAAGGGTTGACAACCAGCCCAGCCCCTCAAGGCCCAGGGTGGCAGGAGGGAACATAGGGGAGGGTTGTGCTGGGCTGTGCAGGCAGCAGTTTTTCACAGTCCCTGCCCTGGTCCCTGCTTCATCCCAGCCCTCCCTGTCGTGTCTCATCCATTCCTGCCCTGCTGTGACACAGAAGGAAGAGGCCGAGGCGAGGGCGCGCGAAGAGGCTGAGCGGCAGCGCCTGGAGCGGGAGAAGCACTTCCAGCGTGAGGAGCAGGAGCGGCTGGAGAGGAAGAAGGTAAGGGTGGGGGGCACTTCAGGACGTGGGGCACCGCAGGTTTTTCCCTGGAAGGGATCCTGCCTGGCACCAGGGGCAGCTCTGGGTAGCCAGGGCCGTGTGTGAGTCCCTCTGTGACCGCAGCGCCTGGAGGAGATCATGAAGAGGACACGCAAGTCGGACGCAGCAGACACCAAGGTGGGAGCCTGTCCACTGTCCCGGGGCACTGGAGGCTTGGGGCACTCTACAGAGCCCTCCTGCCCCTGCCCACAGACCCTCACGGCTCTCCTGTCCCTGCAGAAGAAGGATGACAAGAAGGTGGTGAATGGGAAAGCAGCCGAGCAGGAAGATGTCCCAGGTGTGTGTGCACCCCGGGGTCCTGCTTCCCCCAGCTATGGTCTGACCTGGGCTGTGGCTGAGCCAGGTTCTGCCATATCCTCAGGCCGTGAGAAGCACCTGGGGCCAATCCCGAAGGCAGAGGAACTCCCGGAGACGGAGACCCCGAGCGCAGGGACGCCGGGGGGACCGAAGGGCTTGGTGGGCGAGGGGCTGCAGCCAAGGTGAGCGTGGGGACACCGGGGGGGCCGGGGGGTGGCAGGGCCGGGGCTGAGCCCAGCCCTCCCATCCCTCAGCTCCAAGGAGGCGGCAGCCCTGGTGAACGGCGTGCAGCCCGGCAAGCACGAGAACGGCTTCTCGGGCACCGAGGGCTCCAAGGAGCTGCGGGATCTCTCCCACCACGGTGGCAGCCCCGGCAGCATCATCCCCTTCGGCGACAAAGAGCCCTTCCTCAAGCAGGCCGTGGTGAAGCCCCCGCAGGTGACAGGTGAGCAGTGGGAAGGCTGTGGGGGGATGGCGCTGGGCGCACCCCACGCTCACACTGCTCTCCCCGCCTGCAGAGGTGCTGTGAGGGCCTGGCCGATGTCCCCAGGGGCCACTGCCCGCGCCCTGACCCCGGGGGCCCACGCAGATCCGTAGCTGTCGTCAGAACACGACCCTCGCTGCTCCTCCCGGGCGCCCGGGGGCTGCGGGATCCCGGCGCGAGGACGCCTGGCTCCTCTCTTCGTTCTCGTTTTTATTTCGTTTTGTTGGTTTTTTTTTTTATTTTAAATATGCACCTTATCAGACTGACAGCCCACCCTCGCAGCCCGCCGGAGCCGCCCCAGACGTGTGGTGTAATGATGTAGTTATTTAACTTCGCTGGGTACAACGTCTGTGAATACTGTAAATAGAGCCGGCCGGGCGTGGGGATGCTCTGGGGGGCTCGGGGGGGCCGTGTCACACGCTCCCTGTCCCCACGTTCCCCCGCATGTCCGTGTGTCCAGTGTCCCCGGGCCCGGCCGGCACCACGCTGCTCTGTGCCCTTGTGACAGTGTTATGCATCCAGACAACCTTTGACAACAATTAAAAGTGGACAATGCCCTCGGCGTGCCTCTCTGTGTCCGGGGAGGGGACGGGGAGGGGCCGTGCCCGCGCCTCGGGGCTCCGCAGGGCAGGGCAGGGCTGGGCGCTCTCCCGGCCCCCATAGCACCGGGGCCGGTTCGCCCCCATGTCCGGGATCGCCCTCGGAGCCCAAGCGCTGCCCAATCCATCAGCTCCATCCCGGCGATAGGAGGGGAGGCCTCATCTCGGCGGCCCCACCCGGACGCCCTGTCCCAGGGCTGCCCCTTCCCGCCCGGGCCCTCAGGAGCCGCACGTGGGACAAACCGGGAGCCCGGGGGCTGCACCATTAAGGGTGGACGGGAAAGGCTCCGCAAGGCCCCTTGGGCGAGGGCCGCGTCGCGCCCTGGCCAGGCGCACGGCGGAGGAGGCCGGGCCGGGGTGGGTCGGGCCCGGCTGGGCGGACGCGCCCCGTCACCGCCCNGCCCGCCGCCACCGGGAGCTCCCCTTACCCCTCCCTCCATCCCCGGGCCCTCCGCAGCCGCCTCGCCCCGGCTCTGCCCACTCCCCCCTGCCGCCCCTCCTGGGCCTCACCGCGGCGCTGCACCCCCCCTTTCCCGGTGTGCTGGCCCCGCATGTCCCAGGGCGAGGCTCGTTCGCGGCTCTCGGGATCGCGCTGGCCCGGCTCCAGCGGTGCCTCGTGGTGGGCCTAGGCCCGCCCAGGCCTTGGCCTCCTCGCGGCACCGGGGCCGGTTGGGCCTGCCCGGCCCTTTCCCGGGGCCGCTCGTGTTCCGCTGTGCTCTCCGTACACTGTTCCTCTGTCCCATTCCCGCAGATCCCTGTCCTCCGCCCGCGCCTCTGGGCCGCGCCACCGGAGGCTCCCCGCGTCGCGTCGGTCTGTCCGGGAGGTCCCATCCCGGTGTCCGGGGCTCCGCGTGGTGCTGCGGCTCGGGAGGCGCTGCCGGGGCCGCCGAGGAGGCGGGCGGGGTCGGGGCTACGGGAGCGGCAGCTCGGGGGGGCCGCAGCCGTGACCCCGCGTCCCAACCCCGCGGGTTTGTGGTTCCCGCAGCGTCCCGCACCGGCGCTGGCACCGCCCGGTTCCCGGGGCAGCGGGAAGGATCTGTGCTCCTGCACTGCCCGCTTTGCGTCTTGCTTAAACGTGAAGTTTGGCTGAACTTCAGGCGATGTGGCAGAAGAGGCGTTGCGGTGGCTCAGACACACATGTGAAGCCTGAGTCTTCGTTTTCCTTAAACTGCTAAAGGCTTTTTCTGCTAGTTCTTGTTGTTTTGGGGAAATGGACATGGTAGAGGTTTCTACAAATGCATTTCAAAGCCTACCCGAGGTGATTGTCACTGTATTTCCTCCTGGATGGGTTGCTGGGTGTTTGTGTGGAAAGTGACAGGATAAGTCTGGAACAAGCAGTGCTCCATAGAATCCCTGAATTATCGGGTGATTTGGGTTGGAAGGGACCATAAAGTTCATCCAATTCCTCCCCCTGCCATGGGCAGGGACACCTTCCACTGTCCCAGGCTGCTCCAAGCCTTGTCCAACCTGGCCTTCCACCGGCCTGGACACTTCCAGGGATGGGACAGCCACAGCTTCTCTGGGTAACGTGTGTCAGGGCCTCACCACCCTCACAGGGAGGAAGTTCTCCCTAATCTTCAATCTTAACCCATTTCAATGTGAGGCCATTCCCCATGCCCTGCCTTGGGAGGAGCAGGTGAACTCCTGTGTGTGGTGTGTATGCAACAGCATCCTCTCAGGACCTGTCAGAGGAGGGGGACTCCTTGATTTTTATGTGCACAGTGGTGTGTCAGGTGCTGTGGCACAGGAACAGATTTGTTGCTTGAGATCAACAATTTAAAACCATTTGGAAGACAGTCTGGATTGTCTTGTAGCTGGTAGTGGAAGAGAAGAGCCTTTATTGCTGCAGCAGCACAGAGGCTGCATGGTCACGTCAGCAAATGGATGTTTTCAGGCTGCTTTTCCTGAGAGCACTATTAAATCATCCAGTTACTCTCTAGAAGGACTCCTGAGAATTCCCTCTTGCCAGGAGCAAGGGCAGATCTGTGTCAGTGCTGCTGGTGTGTGACATGTCAGGTGGGCTTTGCTGTGCCCGGGATGGGAAAGCTGCTCCCAGGGATTGGGTGTCACAGCCTCGGCTCCACTCCTTCCAAAGGTGTTTCCAAGCTTTGCCTCTAGGTTCCCTCAAAGGGAGTCAGCTGTAGGCACAGGAAAGCAAGTACTGGGACACAGCAAGGCCTTCTCCTGGAGCCTTCCATGGTTCTGTGTCCTGCTCTGGAACTTCCCAGGTGCCCAGCATGCAGTGAGGAAATGGCTGGCTTTGTGACCTCTCCTAGGAGTTGCACAATCTCGCAGCAGATAAGAGGACAAAACAGGATAGTTACTGTAGAGAGCTTTTGCAAATGTAAATTTTTGTGTCATAGGATCCTCTGGAGGGTCTAGGGCCTTGTGTTTTTTGTCTAACATTTCTTTGGGTGCTGCTACATATTTTTGATTTGTATCCTTCCTTCTGGGAATTTTTGTCCCTACTTCAGCAGCAATGGGGAGGGCAAGTAAGAACTCAGTTTGAACAGGTTCCTCCAATGTCCTTAGGCAGCTGAAGGCTGGGAATGCTGCTCCGGAGGCAGTGCTCCAGTGAATGGGCCTTGGTTTCTGTTCCACATGAGTGTGATTTGGAAATGCTACAGTCTGGTCAGAGGGGGTTGCAGAGTTTTGGGATCTGAACCCTTCTCCTCCAGCTGGGGGTCCTGTCTCTGGGGTGAGGGAGGCCTTGCTGCCCCTTCTCTCATTTTCACATCCTTTTTGTCCAGAGATCCAAAGAGGAAACCTTTTAGCTGTCAGGTTGTTGCAAAGGGTGGTCAGGCACTGGCAGGGGCTGCCCAGGGAGGTTTGGAGTCCTCATCCCTGCAACTGTCCAGGGAATGCCTGGATGTGGCACTCAGTGCTCTGGGCTGGGTGACATGGTGGGGATCAGGCATAGGCTGATGATCTTGGAGGTCTTTTCCAAACTAAATGAACCTGTAAAGAAATGCCCTAGGCCTGGGAAGGAGGTGCCTTTCCAAGGTGCTGTAGGGAGCAGTGGTGCCCTGGCTGCAGCCACTTGTGCACCCAGGCTGTGCTGGCAGCAGCAGGTGCGAGCTGCGATGGATCCCTGCCCGTGTTCTTTGTCTGCAGGAGTCCTGCCTGTGTTTCTGCTGAGTTATACCCTGGTGACTTCCTGCTGTTTTCCATCCTTCCTAATTCCCTGCCTGTCTGTGAGTTCTGTGTCTCTGGAAAGCAGTTCTGCTGTCAGTGCTTCAGCAAGTGCTGGCTGGGAAGAGGCTTCCCTGGACACTGGGTGGGTTTTGGACCAGCCACGCGGTCTGACCTTCACTTCTATTTCTTTTTTTCTAGTTCTCTTTCATGGAAGTAAGGCTTTGCCATGTGTATTGTAAATAAAATGGGTATTCTGCTGATGGGGTTATGACATAATAATATAATTTAGCTGCCTGCTGCTTTCTCCAGCTCATTTAAGTCAGGAAATGTGTAAAGTATTAAAGAAGAGAGTCATTTGGGTCAGGCCAGGCATGTGGGCTCACAGTGAAGTGTTTGAGGCTGCAGGAAAGGTGGAGAACACTTTTTGACATGGGTATTGCTATTAGAAAACAAATATGTTATGGTTATGAAGCACCAGCTTATAGAGTAAGTGACAGTCCATGCACATCAGCAGATCTAAATTTGGTTTACCTGCTCCCGCTTTCTCTGCTGTCAAAAAAAAGTTGCTTTGGGAGGCCTAGGGAGCGCTGAGTTGGACTGGATAAGCCTGAGGATGCTTTTTGTTGTAAGGCCATGGCGTTCCCTGGTTGTATCCCTGAAGGAATAGAGTGGTATTGCCAGAAGTTTGAGTATTTTTCAGCTCACTTGGCTTTTTCTTTGTGAAACGACAGTTTGTCGTGTAGGAACTCGTTAATTGTTTGAGCAGCCATGGAGCCCTCGAACTTTTTCTCCATTTCTGGGAAAGTTTACAGTATCCTGAGCTGTGTTTGATGGCTGCACGTGCCAGGCCAGGAACGTGGGATTTGGGTCGTATGGTGTCCTCGGAATTATGGCGGTACAGGGAGTTCTTGGGTGAGGCAGGAATTTCAGGATGTTTAGCCACATAGTTCAGGCCGTGGGCATTGGGAGAGAGAGGAATGGTGATGGTGGTTGCAGAAGCTCTTCTGGCTCCCTGGGGAGCTGGTTCCAGCTGATGGTGCCAGGCTGTGTGACAGCCACTGGTGGCAGTGGGGCTGTGCTGGTGCACCTTGAGCTGCCCCTGTTCCTGGACACGGTGATGCCTGTGCTGGACAGGCCTGGGAACAAGGCTTAAACTGCTCTGTGAGGATCTCAAGATGGGGAAGTTGTTAAATTTGGCCCCAGCAGCTCATCAGGTCTTTGTTCCTGCTTATACAAGGCCGAATTGGTGCCTGGGAAGGAGCTGGTGCCATTTTGTTTCCGAATGACAGGCTGGGCATGTGGGTCTAGAGTCTCCTACCGTACAGGGAACATCCTTCCCCTCCTCACAGAGAAACTGTGTTAGCAGAGCCTCAGCGTTGGGGGACTCACTGCTGGGAGCTTGGAGAAGTGAAGAGTTCCTGCTTAATTTAGCTTTATCATGTCAGAGCTATGAATAGTGAAATCACGGGATCACATTTCATGCCAGCTGGGAATGGTGTTTGCGCTGCCTCACTCCATGGTAACCGGAAGCTGCCGGGCCATAAAAAAAAAAAGTGAAGCTAGTGGCACGCAGAGATGGCACTTGGCTGCACTGGGGGTTGTTCCCCACTCCAGGAGGGGTTTTCTGGCCGTGTCCTTGCTCCTGTCACACGTGAACACAAGCTTGTACCTGTCCGGTGTCCGAGAGCGAGGCCCGTGCTCAGCCCTGCTCGCGGCTCCAGCCATCCCAGAGCCAGTGCCCTGCTCACAATTTCACCTCCACATTCGTCACCCGGCCATTTTTAGCCTGCCATGATTTACAGGGTGAGGTGGGTGTGCAAACCCCAAAGAGCCCCTGCTGGGACCGTGGGGTGTGGAGCTGGCTGGATTGGCCTCTGCTGCTGCCTGGGGTCACTCCAGCCTTTGGCTGAGTGAAAGCAGCAGAGGAGAGCAGGGCAAGGAGCTGCTCTGGGAGTGTCTGCTCTGGGAGCACTAAAGGTGATGGGGGACTGCGGGGTGTCAGGCTGGAATTCAGCCCTCCAGGGACTGAGGCTCAGCATTAATGATGTTAACTAAGCTGTGCCTTACCAGGGGGCTGGACATGTGATACCAGGTGGCATCATCGTGTACATTGTAATTTACACCTGAAATAATTACAGTATTTGTTCCTGTGGGGCTGTGAGTGAGGTTGGTTTCCCGAGGTAAGACTTGTGTGGTTAGATGAGGTTATTTTGGCAGCCTTTTTTTACTGGGAAACGGTGCTGGGATGAATGACTAGAATCAGAATCCTTTCCTGTGCTGCTGAAATAAGAGGATTTGCCAGTGTCTGGTTTGGTTTAATTTTGATTTTCTCTTTTTTACTTAGGTCAATTGCTTCTAAAAAAGCAGTGTTCAGAACCAGGTTTGATGGGACACTTGTACAAGGTACGTGAACACAAAAACTGTTCAAATAAAGCTTATTCCATATGTGCAGGATTCCTGTGGACAGGCATTTCCCTCTGTTTCAAAGCCTGGCAGGGTGTAGGGATGGCCTGGTCTGGTGCCTTGTCCTTACAATAATGCCACAATTAAAAAAAAATTTAAAGAACTTTAAATGTTATACCAGGTCATGGAAATCCTTTTCCTTGTTTTCCCTTGAGGTATCAGGATTCCAGTTAAGGTAGAGATAAATGAGGTGCTGGCTTGGGAATATATGAGTAGTTTTGCCTTTTTCAGCTTATAAATGAAGTTTTCTGGAGTTTGTATTTTCATGGGTTAAATGTGTGGACGGTTGTAATCCCTCAGGAGATTCTGTTTTGGCTGGAACTATTGTGTGTTGCAGAAGAAATTGCAAAGAGCCCCCAATCAAACAGTTACTTGCTGTTTATTTGGAAGCAAAACTTCCAGGTTTTTTAAGTGTGTGTGGAGCCAGCTGGGGTCCAGCTGGCAGACACCTGAGAGGATGGAAATGTCCTCGAGGGTGCAGTTCATCCTCCCTTTGCTGAGAACATCCCTTACACACAAGTTTGAATTCTTTGAGTTAACTGATTGGTGAATAGTTTTCTTAAGGAAAGTAAATTGCACCATTTCTTGCTTCTTGTGGGGATTCCAAAACTCCAGACATGGATTCCCAGCCCCCCCCAGGGATTCCCAGCCCCACAGCAGCATTGTCAGAGCTTCAGTTCACATCCAAAGCTGCTCAGAACAGTGGGGCTGTGCTGTGAGAAAGCCATCATTCTGGGGAAAGACCTGGTATTTCTGCTAGTCCCAAGCTGTGTCAATTTGGAAGGAAAAAGCTGATGAAATAGGTTTTTCCCTATTTTTTAAAATTATGGATGTTTTCTTCTGTGTTTAACAGAAATCCCAGCCGCCCAACTTCTGTAACAAAACCACCCAGATTTCTAATCAGCTTTTTCTTGGATTGTTTCCTTGATCTCCCTGTCATTAAACTGTCTGAATAACTGCATATGACTTTTTGAACTCAAACATTTGTAAAATAGTGTCTCTCAAGTAGCCAGTTTCGGAAAAGTCACTGTTTGGAGTTTGGAGCTGGTCAGATTATTTGGAAAGGGATTGTTCAGCACTGCAATCTGCAGAATCAGTCCTTTCCAGAAGAACCTGTACATACTCTTCCATCCATTCCGTAGAACCTGCTTCCAATTATCTGAACCCAGGGCTGGGGCTCAGGGTTAAACTTCTTTAGGGATTAGTTTAATGGTGTGAAAACCCAAATGTGCTTGAAGGAAAATCTTAATTTTGAAGGCACATAGACTAGAGAGAAATTGAAACTGCTGCTGACAAATTTGTGTTTCTCTTGCTGTGGCAGAATAATTCTGGATGCTTTTCCCCCAAGTGTGTTTGGCACATGTTAGAGTAGAGCACTCTGTTTTGTGGTTGGGTTTTGGTGATTTTTTTAGCAATGTTGCCTGGGACATTTTTTTGCTGAGGTCAGTAGGTGTAGTTGTAGCTTTAGTTAATGTTTGTCATAAATCTTCTGAAAACCTGCACTGGATCTGGGAAGAGAAATCATTCTGCTTTTTGTTCCCCCAGTGAAATTTGATTAGAATTTACATTTTAATTTGCTCCTCCCTGGCTGGCTGTAGGAGCTGTGCAGGTGGCTCTTCCCCTCAAGTGTTCTGTTGATGTCAAGAACATACTTAAGGTTTGGTCTTGCACCAAAAATTAGCTTGGAAAGGAAGAACCCAGTAGAAAGTGAGGTGTTAAGAGCTGAGTTCTGAGCTAACAAAGATGAGTCTGCCCTCTGCACTTGCTGCTGCACTTCAGGGACCTGGAGAGAGCTGCAACTCTTTATAAGCTTATTTTTGCAGTGATTGTTGTTGCCTCATTATACAGAGCACACTTTGTAAGGTGTTTTGTGAGATTATTCCTTTTTTTCCAGAACGAACTAATCTTGTTTGGGTTTTGGGGCTTGGGATTAGGAATTGTAGAGCTGGCAGAAGAAGAATTAATTTTTTTTTCTTCCCTGACAATGAAGGGTGTTGAGCAAATGAAGGAGCAGTTCAGCTGTTCCTCCCGAGCTGAATGTCTGTGCTGGTGACACCAAATGGATGCCAAGAGGCTCAAGCAGAAATGTGCTCTCTAATGAGGTGCCACCTCATTTGCTCTGGGCCTCACAGCAGAATAAACCACGACAGCTTCACTCAACTACTGGCCAGAAAAAAAGCAAATTTTTGTTTTCCTACCACACTTCTCTAGAGCTTTCTACAAACGCTTTTATAAACATTTTAATATTTATGAGCTGAGTGTTTGCAAACACCGTGTGATAAACGGAAACCACGGTAAGGAATTCCAGCATACTGTACTTGTGTTTGAGGTGTGTACACAAGCCATGGCACTTGTTTCCAGGTGTTTTGGGGTTTATGCTCAGATTTGAACACAAACAGCTGCCTTGGCAGGGAGGTGTGTGCTGTGTTTCCTTCTCCAAGCTGGCCAAGTGTGGTGCTCCATGTGCAGGATCCTCGCTGACACCAGGGGATGGAGTGGGCTCAGCTGGAGCTTGTGCCAGCTGGCTGCTCTGGGCAGGGCTGTTCTGCAGCAGCTGGGGAAGGGCTGAAATCCCAATGTGTGCTGCCTGAAAGGCCTTGAACAAAGGAGTGGAAGATGGAAAGAGTCATAAAGTAATACAGGCCACTTGGAAACAAATTCCTGGAAAAAGGCTTTTTGACAACCAGCAATGTTCTTCATTTGACCCATGACTTGGCACATGGAAATGTTCTTTACAATGTTCTGGGATAAGAAACTCCTGGACTATGATTTCCACTTCAGCAGAGAGCATTGAGCACATTTCCCAATTTCCTTTTGCTATCTGAAAGAAAGATTTGCTACTCCTGCCTGTTGTGTGTTGACTTGGTTCCTTTTTCTGTACCACTGCTCTAAACACAAGAGTAATATTTTTCTCCAAAGGAGAATCCAGGTTTTGCTCTGTGTGTGAGATTGTGCCAAAACTTGGTGGTAATAGTGGTGTTTGGGAAATAAGCAAAAAACCCCCAAAGCCCTGTCACAAAGCAAGAAATAATGGGTATGGCAAACTCTTTCTGCCACTGTGAAAGGCTGAAAGCCAAAGGTGTTTGTAAGATGTAAGTTGAGATTTCTTTTTATGGACAAGACAACAGTAAAAATAATTTTAAAAGGTCTTTGTGGCTTTTTCCCAAGATTGGTAAGCAAGATTTAAAAATCATTAAACTTTGCAACACCACCTTCCCTCTTGGGTGAGAACAGGACTTAAACACCAGTTCAGAGAAACATTTCAAGGCTACTTGAAAATTGTGCTTTTTCAGTGAAGTAAGGACAAGAAGTTAATAGCTTTAAACAAATCTATTTTATGGCTGAACACAGAGTAAATGACATTCTTGCTGTTAGATCAGAGGTTTAATAACACGGAGTAATTTCTGAGGTTGTGTTTACTGTTGTTTTCTCTTCTGAAACCTCCACCCCTCCAGCAGTGCATGGAAGGATTCTGAAATGTAACTGTAGACCTGTCAGAAAAGCTTCCAGTGGACTGGTGGCTCCCTTGGATGACGGCGATATTGCTGACAGATGAATTGTCAGGAAAACAATTGTTTCTGTTGGCTTGTGGATTCCTTTAACAAAATGGGAAAATCCATAGTCCTGAGCCCAGTAAGACCATTCAAATGGGCTGAGAGAAATGACTCCAGCACGGCTGTACAGGTGCACTGACAGATGTGTGGCACAGCAGGTGTGATGGGGCAGGGGAGGTGGAGCAAGGAAGGAAGAAGACTTAAGATTTTGACAGCATGAATGATCATTTTAAAACCTACATTTTCCATAAAAGCCCATGAAAAAATTCCTGGTCAGCTGCTGTGTGTGCTCTCTGAAACACTGGGGGTCTGATGAACTTTAGGGCAGCCAGTTCACCTCTGGTGGCAATACAGCAATGCATGTACAAAGGTGTATTTTCTTCTCATTTCAGGTTTTCTTCCTGATTTCATAATTGACAAAGCTGAGACGGTGAACTCTGACAGAAGGGTGCAAGGTGTGAGCCTGCTCAAGCAGGTAGGCACAGCAAATAAAATCTTCACAAGAGATAAAACTGCCTGTCTTTGGATTTGGAATAGATCTTCTTATATCCTGTTTCTTTTGGGCATGCTCCAAGTTAAACTGATGGTAGAATCCTGCTTTCATTGATAATGTTGCTGTGCAAAAAATAGGGAGCAGGTTTAGAAGGAAAAAACTCAGCCTTGTGTCTTGGAATGTTTGGGCTTGTCTTCCCAAGTAACTACAAAATACAAGGATAAAGTAGAACAATTTAGTGAAAAAATCTTGGATGTCTTGGAAGAAGTAGAACCTATTTTTGGGGTTTTTTTAATGCTGTATTGACTAATCTTTGGATTTATGCCCTGGTGATTTTGGGGAGAAGAGCACCCAGATACCGTAACTGGCCAGATTATTAAATGTCACACTGATCTACGTGTTAAATCCCATATTCTGCTGTGTGCCCTCCTCCAGCTTTTGTTCTTTGCTGGAGCATTGCAGTGCTTTCAGTCAGTGGCCTTAAGAGTTTTTCCTTAACTATTGAGAACATCTAAATTCCAAAGCTGTGGAAGCTCATGGAAGTGCACAGCAGCGAGAGACTCTCACTGGTGACCTTTTTTCATTGCTGCAGAGCAGAGTTGTGCTGCTCTTTTGAGTTCTGTCAGGAGGTAAAACATTAACTTTCCTGCCACTTTTTCCTGACAATAGTTTGCCTTCCGGGCAAAGTCCATTGTGGTGCTTTAGTGGCAGCATTTGCTCCTCTATTGTTTCCATCAGTGGTGTGCTGGATTGCCCTGAGGATTTGGGAATGGAAAAGGCAAAGTTTGCTCTGTGCAGTGTGGTTTTATGACAGATGAACAAACTGTCAGGTGTCTGTCTCCCAGGGGGTAATGCCTTACCAGAACTTCTAAACTCAGCAGATGTTTTTGGATGGGAGATTCCACTCCTTGGAAAAATCTGATGGACAGCTTAGAACTGGGCCTGCAGAAGAAACAAACCGAAAAACAAAATTTGAAAATCCCTGGCAGTGCTTTCAACAGGACATGCCCTCCAGATGTGTGTAGTCACGCTTGCCTGCTGAGAGAGGAGATGTGGATCAGGCAGCAGCATCAGCCTTGTCCTCTCCCAGGGGCAGGGGGAGCCAGTGTTGGGGGTTCTGTAGCTGTGGGAAGGAAATGGGACTCTGGCAGGGCAGATGGTTGAGGATGAGTCCCCACAGCACTGTGCAAATGCTTCTGCTTGCAGTCTCTGCTCAGGGCCAGACACAGCATCTCCAGGAGCTGCGTGCCCTGGGCAGGGGAAAAATGGGAATGGGAGATCAGCAGCCACTGCTGTTCTCAGAGTTTGCCTTTGCTTCACTTACAGGTGCCTCTTGATTTAAAAAATATAAAATCCTTTTTATAAGAATGGATGCTTTTAGAGCAGGGTATTTTGCTGAACGTATTTTATCTGAGTCAGTCATTCTTAAAACTAAATGTGTATCACAGTAAGTTTACAACTGCAGTTAACTCAGGGGAGCTGACACAACTCCAGTGTGCAGTTTGTTTAACCTTTTGAGTGCTGGTAGAGCATAGCAACTCTGTTTCTATCCTAGTAGGAGTTACCTCATGTGTTAGGAATGAATCAACTCTAAAGTGTTGGCAAAGTTAAAGAATCCAAGACGTGAGCGTTTGGCACACGTTGCACACACCAGGGTGGTGTTTGGCTGGGAAGTGCTGTGGATCAAAGTGAAAGACAAAAACCATTAAACAGATCAAAGTGATAATTTAAAAATCTATTTTGGGGTCTTCTTGGGATTTCCTGAGAGTTGGTGCCACATCTTTATATCTTGCAGTAGTTCCTGTTACCATTTCTTTTTTCTGCTTCTCTTCCATGTTTTGGTTTCCAGTGCTCAGCATTGGATTGCTTTGGCAAACAGAGTAGGAAGTGTTGCTGGTTCAACAGACATATTCAGTGAATTAAAAGGAAATACTTAAAAATTATCCTTTCACACATTCTTTCCCTGAAAAATGACCAAGCACAGGAACAAACTTGGATTCTCAGTGGCAGAGTCTTTTGCTTTTCATCCCTGGGGCAACAGGAATTAAAACAACATCTGTTGTTTCCTAATAGAACAGGAAGCGTCAATTTTATTATTTTTTCTGCATGCTTTCTGATGTGGAATATATTCAAATACCTCCGTTAAATTGATCTAACATCTTTAGTATAGTGAAAGGGAAGAATAGGAATATATAATGTGATTTTTTTAAAATAAAAGCCAACTTCCCATTTCTAAAAAGCCCTAGCTCTGGTGATGAACCATCACACAGTCTCCCAGCAGCTGCTCCTGTGCTGGGCATTGTGTTTTTCCTGGAAGTGACCTGGCAGAAGTTGGAGCCTTTGGTAACCATATATGTAATTTTGGAGAGCGACTGGAAGTGAAAGCATTGCAAGTCAGTCCTCTGGAATTGCCTTAAAATGGATATAACAGCAGCAGCCACGCTTGATCAGTTGTGTTTATGTACCTGAATGTCTCTATTTTTAATCAGTGGGTAAAAAAAAAAGATTAAGTTTGTACTAACATGGTTCCTTTTTATTTCTGGCTCTTTTTCATTAGTCACTTTAGGTGGGAAGTTTGTTCATAACTTATCAAAAACGCAATTAATGCAAATTTCTCTCATTGTTATAAGAGAACAGATCAGGGAGAGTGTAACTGAAAGATTTGTGTGGTCAAACTAATCCCTGAATCATCTTCTAAGGGACTCTGTAACCTTTACCTGGATACATGCCTGAAAATAGCCCAGGTAATTCATAATTATGGCTATTTTGAGTCATTTAGTGCTACAGTGTAATCTCTTCTGTCTCTGAATATTTGGAAGGACATCTGATTTATTTTGGCTGCAACAGAACTCCTGGCAGGGTGATCCACACTGGTGACTGATCACAGCAGCTGCAGGAACTGCACAAGCAGGGAGGACAGGATTGAACCTGAGCAGAGCTGTGCAAAGAGGGTCACATTCCTGTGTCTTGGAGTATCAACTCCTTTTTCATTGCCTCTGAAAGTTTAGATAGAAGTTTACAGGGTGGGTTTTTTGATGGTAAGCTTTTTTATTTCTTCCCTGTCCTTTGAAGCAGTGGCAGCTGCTGCACAGACAGGGATGTGGCTGCAATTACATGGAATTTTCACTTCCACTGGATTGTTAGCCTCTAGAGGTGTCCTTGCCTCAGCCAGCAGCGTGGCCCTGCCTCTTCCCAAGTTTGCAATAACTTGGTGCTTTCAACTGTCACACTCTCATGTGTGATTACTCTGGGTTTAAAGCCTTTTATTCTTTTTGCAATTTTCCTCCTTAGACTGAAATAAACCTTCTATTCTGAGCCCAGCACCATTCATCTGTTCCTAGCAGGCACTTCAAACATTCCTATTTCCAGCCTTATCAAGCTCCCCGTCCCTGCCGTCTGTCAGCCTGCCAGGTGCTGCCTGTCCTCTCCTATCAACCACATGCTTCATTTCTCAAATACCTCTCTTTTCCCTGTTTCCCTCAGGTGCACTGACAGGTGCTTGCAGAGATGTCTAAAACCAACAAATCCAAGTCTGGATCCCGTTCCTCCCGCTCGAGGTCTGGATCGAGGTCGCGCTCCCGTTCCTTCTCCAAGTCCCGCTCCCGTTCCCGCTCCATCTCACGGTCAAGGAAGCGCAGGCTGAGGTGAGTGTGAGCAGCCAGGGGGTGGAGCAGGGCTTTTCCTCCCTTTGCAGGTGGTTTCTCACTTAGCTACTTCCCAGGGATAGGCTTTGATTAGATCCCGGGACAGATAATGGCCTGTGGCTCAGGCTGTTTCCTGCCAATCTGTGCTGTTCGGGTGTTTTCAGTCACTTAGGAGAATAAATTGTGGATAAATAAGTAAATGAGGAGAGTGATATTTTTGTCAGCACAGTCAAGAGCTTTCTTTTGAGACTTTTTTAAGGGTTTAATGTAATTGATACCAGACTCGAGGGGCCTTTTCAGACATTGTGTGCTTTTCCCCTCTTAAGAAGTGAATTCAAGCAAGTTTTAATATCAATTTTAGACACTGCTAAAGTGAAAGATGGGGACAATTCTTGATATTCCCTTGCCCCTCCCCTTGACATGCTGGAGCCAGGTAACAGAAAAGATCCTTCTGGAGGGATAAAGTGGATAGAGACAATTTTGCTGCAGTTAATTTTAAGAAATCATTAATGTGTGTAATAGTTGTTCCCGTCTCCCTGAATTGCTTCTGAGCAGGCCAGTTCCAGGCTTGTGTCTTCCCTGGATATTGTTTTTTTCCTTTTCTCTTGGCTAAGCATTCTGCATCTGGCAAAGCCATTCCAGCTGGATGGGGTGTAGTGGTGTTCTCCTAACTTTTCACTCACATGAATGACACGTACTCTGAAAACCACTGGGCTGTGAACACATGCAAGTGTTACCAGTTAGAGATCTTTAAAATGCAGAGGCTCTAATGAATGTACAGTTGGAGAAAGAAGGACATGACAAAACCAAATTAGAGGCGGAGACTTGAGTCCAGCTGAGTCTTTTGCAGAAGGAAGCTGGAATGCTGGAAGATCCGTGCTCATTTGGGAATATCTCCTAGCTGGGAAGGAGCTTTGGCAGTTGAGAAAAAGGCACCCTGTGCAAACATGGTTGTTTCCTCTCTGCTGCTGCTGAAGCTACTTTTGCTTTATAAATAACTCCTTTTTTGTTAAAAAAAAAGAGTCTGAATGGAGGGGGTCAGCCCAGCCCAGCCCCCCTACCTGGCCTTGGGATGTGCTCCAAGGTAGGTCTGGTGGGATCTCAGCATAAAAGGCTGTTGCTGTGTACTTCAGGATGCACCACAAATTGTTTTATTGTTCCTTTGATAGGTTTGCTGTTTCTTCTAAGTTACAATGCTGTGTTGGAGTCTGCCTAATATCTTCTGCTTTCTTTATGATTTTATTTCTCACTTCTTGCAAATGCTGGGGATTTAGCCCTGGAGCAGTGCAGCACCAACAGTTCTGGGGGCTGGCAGAGTTGGGGGAATTATCACTTCTGGTGTTTCTTTTACTGTATAACTCTTACTGTATTTTTCTAAAAAGATTTCTGGTAAATAGTCTCTGCAACTTTTGGAGTGAAATCTTCCTGCTGCAGCCTCTTTAAAGCACTAGAACAGATTTTGGAAGCATCGTACGACAGGTCCTTGCTGATAATTGATCACAGATGTAGCAATTGTCTGAAAATTGAGCCTCTGTGTTCCTCATGCCTTGGACTAGAGCTTGTTATAACTGGTCCTTGCCTCCTGCCTCTCTGCTTTTCCTTCTGGTCGCTGTTGTTTGAATGAAGAAGTGTCTCAGATAAGTTTTTTGGTTGCTTGAAGGATTGAAAAATCTGTTAAAATGATCATTGAGCTGTTAGCAACAATTGGAGTACAAATAAGAGTTTCTTGCTAAACTGGGACCTGTTTGGTAGGAGGAAGAAATTAAAACAGAATTAAAGTTCATCTCTTACTGCTCATGTGTGCTAACCGTGTAGGAATTTCAGCAGCAGGTTGTTCTCCCTTGGTTCTGTGGGTTTGTGAGAGATGAGGAGCAGCACTGAGATCTGTGTGAGGAAGTTCATGTCCATTGGAGTAGGACCAACGTGTGAGTCAGAGCCAGAGCTTGGAATGCAAGGAAGGGCTGTGGAAACTGTTGCAATGAATGTTATTTACTAAAATTCCATTCGGAAAAAATCTCCTTTCTGTTTCAACCTCCTAGTTTGGCCAGTCCTTCCTGTAGCTCTGGCATCTGAGCCTCAGCGGGACCTTTAAACAGTTACACAACGGCAGCAATTTAATGGGAGAGGCAGTCGGGACAATCAGCCCATGGAATCTGCATTTTTCCAGGGTTTGTGTGTCCCTGGATTGAGGTTTTGTGGATGCAGGCAGGGACATTCACAGCGGCACCTGGTGGCACCCGGGGAGATGTCCCAGCGCTGTCCCTCTCTGGGAATTCCATGGGATTATGCCATGGGATTGTGGCATGGGATGCATCTCTGGGACTTTAAACCCACAGGACAGCATGCCCTTCTCCCCACTGCTGCCCTTCTGCTGTTGGGGTGCAGCCATTTATTGAACTTGCCTGACCAAAAAGTGAGGTTTCATGTGGGTTATCAGAATTCTAAAGTACGTGTGAAGTTGGGATAATAAAGGAAGATTTGGGATCTGTTCCAGTAGTATTATTTGCATAAAAAATACTTGTTTGTGGATGAGGTGTAACTGTGACCTTGAGCTGTTAAGGCCTGGATGCTTGAGATCTGTCACTTTTTCTGAAGCTGGATAGTAGCCATTTTCATCCCAAAAAAACAGAGATGTGTGTTCTTTTCGTGGTGTGCTTATCATGGTCTCTGCAGTGATCCTGAAATCAAATATTTGACACTATCACAGGTACAAGTTATTTCTACTGCAATTTATTCATGGCAAAGTGTAAAACATCAATCAGATAAGGGTAAACCAAAGAAATTTCTTTTAAAAGCTTAGAAATGAGTTTTTCAAAGTCTTTCTTGAATAAAAAGTTGTGGCAGAAGAATAAACAATAAAAAGAAACCATAAAAAGAAACTATAACATAAAATATTTGTGTAATTTTTATTTTTTATCAGTTCTAGGTCTCGTTCAAGATCCTATTCTCCATCTCACAACAGAGAAAGGAACCACCCAAGGGTCTATCAGAACCGGGATTTCAGAGGCCATAACAGAGGCTACCGGAGACCGTATTATTTCCGTGGCCGAAACAGAGGTTTTTACCCCTGGGGCCAGTACAACCGAGGAGGATATGGCAATTACAGATCCAACTGGCAAAACTACCGCCAGGCCTACAGCCCTCGCAGGGGGAGGTCGCGCTCCCGCTCACCCAAGAGAAGGTCTCCTTCCCCACGCTCCAGAAGCCATTCCAGGAATTCTGATAAATCATCCTCCGACCGCTCAAGGAGGTCTTCTTCTTCCCGCTCCTCCTCGAATCACAGTCGGGTTGAGTCTTCCAAGCGTAAATCTGGCAAGGAGAAGAAATCATCCTCCAAGGATGCGCGGGCATCGCAGGCCGCGGGAGATAACCAAGGAGACGAGAACAAGGAGCAGCAGTTTTCAGGAGCGGGGGCTCAAGATGCCAAGGCATCCGAGGGATCAAAAGTTTGGCAAGATGTCAGCAGCTACGGCACGGGCTCCACGTCCCGAGGGTCGGTGTCGGAGCTGAGCCCCCGCGAGCGCAGCCCTGCCCTCAAGAGCCCTCTGCAGTCGGTGGTGGTGCGGCGGCGCTCGCCCCGGCCCAGCCCCGTGCAGAAGCCGAGCCCGCCGCGCTCCAGCCCGTCCCCGATGGGCTCTGCCACCCAGAGCGGCTCCACCTCCTTCCAGGGGGGCTCCCACCAGAGCCCCTTCGAGCACGGCTCGGCAGGAATGAGCCCCACCAGAAAGAGCCCGGTGTGCAAAAGCCCCACACCCGTCAGTTCGCTGTATGGTGCCGCTCCGAAGGAGGAGGGCACAGCTCCCGGGGGAGGAGCCTTCTCCAAGAGGCAAGTGATGTGTTTTGTGGTGCTGGGTTGTTTGGTGGGTTGCGTTTGAGGGGCCAGCTGCACGTGTGGGTGCTCCCTGTGAGCAGGGTAAGGGGCTGGGGCAGGCTCAAACTGGGAAGCTGTGCCAGCACGCTACCAGCTCTGAGATTCTCGTAATTCCTGTCTAAATTATGAAAAAAATACAGACAGCCCAGAGTTGTAGGAAGTTGGAATTGGTTTTCCAACTTGGATAGTTCTGAAGATTGTATATATTCCCTGCAAAAATATTCATAACCCGTGAACACTTAAAGTGAAGATTGCCCAAGGAGATTTCTTGGCAGCTGGAAGCTCACATTTCCCAGTTACTTACGTGTTGGTTATAGACATTTTTAGTGTTGCCTTCTGGAATTGTGTTAGGTTCCGTAAATTAGAAGAAATTAATTAAATCCTACTGCATATCCTGCTGCAAGCAGCCCGAGGCAGGTGCAGCTGCAGTGCTTGTGCCTTTGTATGTGGGTAGGATGAGAAACTAAAGCACAAAATATGTCTCTAAAATGAAAACAGCCTTCCATGCAGAAGGCATCTGCTTCCATCATTCTCTTGATTAGTCCACTGTAAATTGTGCCCAAAGGTGACACTTTGTTTTAAAAGATACAGCACCATTCACAAGTGCTTTCAAATCTTTATTGTTTTTAAAGATGGTTTGATCTGAGTCTATATTAAGGATGTCTGAAATTTAAAAAGGGATAAAACTCCTGTGACACTTTGTTTGGGCTTTCCAAAGCACTGAGCTGGTGTCCGTGGGCTTTCCTGGCCCCACAGAGCCAGAGTTTTGATTTGTGTATGCTTTAAAACTGTTCAGATGCTATAAACCAGCTGAATTGTTCTCACCACAAGTGTTTTATCTCTCCCAGCAGCATATTCTCTCCTCTGTTAACCTGTTTGCATTTATTTGTGTTTGCAGTCTGTCATGAAATATTTAGCTTACCTATGAAACTTGCATCCCAAATTTGAAGTAGCTTTTGAGGCTTTTATTTCCAGTGTGTTGTTTAAAGCAGAACAGCCCAATTTGAAAGGTTTGATGTGTTGTTCTCCTGAACCAGGTTTGTAAGTAAATAAACGGAGTGGGTAAGATGTTCCTCTTTTCCTTCCAATGCATCTCTGGGTCAGCTGGGTTTGATTTGTCCTTGAGCCTCATTCCATCAGTTCTGCATATCCATCTCCTTGTACATTTGCTGAATTTAGTGAGAACAAAAGTCTGAATTCAGGCTGAGTAATCTGCTTGACACTTTAATTGTTTTAGGGCCTAGAGGCAGCTTTCAGTACATTTATAGCTTGGTGTTCTCTGAAGTTTGACTCTTTGAACTGAATATTTGACCTCTAATAAGAAACCTCCTGTAATGTCTGTTTCTGATCAGGTATCTGGAAGAGCAGAAGACTGAGAATGGGAAAGACAAAGACCAGAAAGTAACAAATGCTGAGAAAGAAAAAAGTAAAGAAAAAGGGAATTTCTCTGAGTTGGGATCAGGAGATGGAAAGGCAAAATCTGACTCGTATGGATCGAAAGCTGACTCGGAGAAGGGCTATCGTGGCAGCCAATCGCCCAAACGCTACAAGTTCAGGGATGACTTTGACAAGCTCAAAGTCCCAGAGTTCCACAAGGAAGGTCATTATGGGAAAGATGAAACAGATGAGCAGGACAAGAAAGACAAGGCAAAGGGCCGGAAAGATTCGGAATTTGATGATGAGCCCAAGTTTATGTCTAAAGTCGTGGCGACTTCAAGTAAAAGTCAAGAAGAGGATAGGTCAGGAAAATGGGAAGGTGTGGTGTTCCTGCCACCTGGGAAAGAGAAGCAAAGGAAACCTGATGAAATGGAGGAGGAAAGCTATTCTGAAAGATCCAAAAAAGAAGAGAGACCAGGATCCAAGAGAGCTGAACCTGGTCACAGGGGTTTTGTACCTGAAAAGAATTTTAGAGTGACCACTTACAAGTCAAGCCAGGAAAAAAGCTCTTCCCCTCCACCAAGGAAGGCTTCTGAGGTGAAGGAGAAGCCAGGCACCAAAGTAGAGGGGCTAACTCCTGGCAAATCCTCCTTTTCCATTACTCGTGAGGCCCAGGTCAATATTCGAATGGATTCCTTCGACGAGGATCTTGCGCGGTAAGGATCTGCCAGCTTTTGAGCAGTCTCGGTAGTGATGTTTTTTCCTGTTTCTCTTCCTGAGATCCCCATATGCTTGCCAAGTGTGAGGAAGGCTGAGCAATATTACATCACAATTGGTGGTTTTGGGAGCTAGAGATTAACTTTTTCCTAACCTTTGCTATGACTGGATGTCAGATTAGTTTATGATGCACCAGGCTCCTAAACAGATGGAGTCAGGTACTCAGTGGCTTCTGGCTGAGGGAAGCTGAGTTGTGCAGGGGAGCTGCTGTGCTGCTTAAATCCATTTGATTCTCTACCATGTGTTTTACTGCTCTTATTCTCCATGCAGCATTAGAATACAGGCCTGAATTATCACAGTAACCTGGAGCAATGTGTTTAGGGATGTTTAAAGGAGCTCCTTGCTCGTGCTTCTGAGTATTTTTGGTTGCCTCCCTAATAACGACATAAACCATCAGTGAGCTCCCAGCTCCTGCAGAATTTAACACCTTAAATTGCTCTCCTTCACCTCATTCTTGTATTTCATGGGCTCTTCTTTTTCCAGTCCCAGTGGCATTTTGGCTCAGGAGCGCAAGCTGTGCCGGGATCTCGTGCACAGCAACAAGAAGGAGCAGGAATTCCGCTCCATTTTCCATCACATCCAGTCGGCTCAGTCGCAGCGGAGCCCTTCTGAACTGTTTGCTCAGCACATAGTGACCATAGTCCATCATGTAAGAGGTGGGTCAGGAGTCCCTGTGTCCTCGGGGAAGGTTCACTCCTCCCTTGCTCAAATAAGTGGGGTTTGTGCACTCGAAATGCCTGGAGTTGTTTTCCAGCAGATGTTCCAGAGATGAGGCCAGTGGTGTGATCATGATTGTCTTTATTTACCTAAATACTGGGGCATAAACAAGTTCTGCACAGGCAGAAGGTGTTCTTGTTTTTACCTGAGAAATACTCACAATCTGGGACATAGAATTGTGGGTTCTGTTGAATTTGTGACTCACTCGTAAGAATTGTGTTCATCTCACTGAAACACCAAAAACTGAAGCTGCAGTTTGTCAGCAGCATTAGAGCTCATCCCCACGGTGCTTCACTGTCCTGCACCTGGGTTTTCACAAGCTGTGGGATGGGTGGGCTTTGTCTTTTTACAAAACTGGCACTAATGTTTTGGCATTGTTTGTTCAAATCCCTGACAGAGCATCACTTTGGATCTTCAGCAATGACACTGAATGAACGTTTTACCAAATATCTAAAGAAAGGAATGGAACAAGATGCAGCTAAAAACAAAAAGAGCCCTGAAATCCACAGGTTGGTGCCATTAGACACTGTCTTAATATTGCAGAGATGTTCCAGATTTCATTTAGTGAACTCTGCAATAATTCCAGAATAATTCAAGTATATAACTGGCTTCAGCCAAAAAACAACAAAAAAGGAAAAATAGGGAGAGTTTTAAATACCTTTAGAAATACTGCTCTGCTTTAAATGACATTTGATCTCAAATCTTCAGGTTCTTCTTATGAGCAAGGTTATATCTGTGTAATTTTTTTTCTGCTTTAGGAGGATAGATATATCTCCCAGTACTTTTAGAAAACATGGATTCTCTCAAGAGGAATCGAAAAGCTCCAGAGATCCTGGCTTCAAGGTGAACTGTTACTCTGATTAGTTTAATTCAACAAAATGAGTGCATTGGGCATGAACTTAACAGTGATGTTTTTGTTTAAATTACTCTCTACTTAAGTTTGTGTTTTTCTTTTAAGGATGGGCATAATTCTAAAAATGAACTACAAAGGGTTAATTTTTATTAAAAATGTATCAACAACCTTTGTGAAGTGGTTAGACTATGGTAAATGACCCCAAAGTCAATTGAGGTGAGCTTGAGAAAAAAGAGAGGATTTTTGGAACAAGTGCCCATGATGAGAGAAGAGACTTTTTGTGATATTTTTCTGCTTGTAAGTATGATTAACTCCATTGTTACGTGCAATATTGCCAACCATGTTTTCAAAGACATGCATGTCAAAAAGAGGAAAGTAAAACTAAATGCTGAGCTAAAGCAGATACACTGTTAAGCAGATGATAAATTTTGTTCTAACAACTGACTGTGCCATTTCTGTTGATTGCTGTTACTTTAACATTCAACACTTGTCTTAGATCCAGAGCATTTGGGATTGAGTGTTGTAGCTTTGCTGAGTAGATGAATGTTAAGCCATTGCACTCACTGTAAACAATCATAAAAAAGGCTTAACGTAAAAATGTTTTGAGATTTTAACCTTTGTTTATTCACCTTCATACATAATTTACATTGAAGAGATTTTAACCAGTCCTGCTGAAACCTTACTTGTTTCATATTTGTTTTCGATTTTTTCCAAACACACTTGTGGCTTGACATGGACGATGGTGAGATGGATTTGATGGGCCTGAACTCTGAGCATCAGCTTGGCAGAGTGTGTTATAAACGTGGTTTCCAAACAGCTCGCCAGCCTTCCGTGAAACAGACGTGCCCTCCCAAACCCAAATAGGTGTTTGCTGTGCCACATAAGGGAGCTGCTGCCGATTTTGTCACTTATCTGTCATCCATCGTGTTGGGAGCAGTTTTATTCTCAGAGTAGAAATTAAAGCTCTTTGCCTGGGGAAAGTAGAAGAGCAAAATACCAAAACAAAATGCCTGCTCTCACTCCTGCGTTATTTGACATATTTATTTAAACAAAAAAGTGGTTAGAAACTCATGTAAGTAAAAAATTTAACAGCTAGAGAATTACTAATCCTTTTGTATTTAATTGAAGACGATTAATTTGATGTTTGTTGCATATCAAGTTGTACAGTTCCCAGGATGAGTGGTGTGTAAATGCAGTAGCAATGGCTGAGGCTGGGTGTTGGTACCAACGTGGTGTAAGGCTTCCTGCAGCCCTCCTGCTGCCCAGTTACCTGTTTGTCAAACCACAGCCACTGTCACTTTGGGCAGGCAGCAGAATCTCTCTCAAATGCCACAGGGCTCAAAGGAGGCACAGGGAAAACAATTGCTTCTTTCCCAGAGAAACTCCTAATCCCTTCTTGAAATACCAATTTAAATACAGCTCAAAGCAAGCATTACCAGGTGTCTTTTATGTTTGTTTTTAATTAGCAATGTAAATTTAGTTTTGATTTTTCATGCAGCTGGTGGGTTTTTGCTCTGTGAGACATCAGCTTGCTTTAGCAGACTTGGCAGGACTGTGGGAGACACACACAGTGTGGGGTTTTGTGGCACCTGTCACACGGTGCCCTCCAGCTCAGGGGAAGGAGCTGTAGGTGACATCTGAACTGAGTAAACCTTCCTGACAGATGTAGTAAAGCCTCCTTATCCATGGAATGTTGGCCTTCTCCCAGACCCCTTGGATGCTGCCTTTCACTGGCCTCCTCCTGCCCCTTGCATCACTAATCTTGGGTATCTCCAAGCAGCAAAGAGCTTTTGCTTCTCCCCAAGTGTCACTTCTAGACCTGGGGATTAAAATCCCTCTGGCCCCTGCCCAGGTGAGGCTGTCAGCAGGACCTGTCAGACAGCTCTGCCACACTGTGCTTGTGATCCAGAATCAGTTGGATGGCATTCCCAAGTTCACATTCTCACTGGCTGTGGTGTACAATAAGTGTCAGCTTCCATGTCTCCCTCCCCTCTTCCAGACTGTTTATTTTAATGCTGTTTAAAGAGGAGATTAAAAGTTTAAATAAGCAGTGATTTTAAAGCATAGAAAAATTGAATTCTGACAAAGGCAAACTTACTTTAATAGTTATTTGACATCTTAAAGTGGAATATTCATTAGTGCTCAGTTAAAACTCCAGTTCTCCAGAAGTCTGTGCAGTCAGTAGCAAAGTAAATGGTGCTGAGCTGGGGCACTGCAGACCTTGTGTTCAACTCTGCCCTCCCTCTCCCCTGCGTTTGTAGGCTGAAGGGAAATATAAGGACGACCCTGTTGATCTGCGCCTTGATATTGAACGCCGTAAAAAACATAAGGAAAGAGATCTTAAACGCGATAAATCCAGGGAGTCGGTGGACTCGAGAGATTCAAGTCACTCAAGGGAAAGATCAACTGAGAAAACGGAGAAAAGTCACAAAGGCTCAAAGAAAAAGTATGTAGGAAACCCAGTAGCCATTTCCTTGTGCCTCTCGTGTCTCTGCTGCTCAGGTTGGAGACGACACCGTGTACAACAGTTGTACACAGAGTTGTGAAATAACTCCTCCAGTGGCCTGAGCTACCCCTCTGCGTGTGGTCTCGCTATCATTGTATCTCTCAGAAACACTAAATAATTGTAAAAGGTAGATGGGAAAGCTCCATGTGTCAGGATGGGTGAGTCACTTTTCCTTCTTGTTCCTGTTGTGTTGGAGAGAAATGGCCATGTTAAAATGACTTGGCTTTGATGTTCATTTAATCCTTTTCTATCAGCTTAATTTTCCATTTGATTGAAACTCCATGGATGCATGCTAAGCTGAGAGCAGATGGTGTAAACACCTTAGGAAGGAGCAACTAGTTCCTTCTGGAGAGATCTTGAGCCCTGTGCTCTTACTGTGGCTTTTCCTCTTGTAGTGGGAAAAGGAAAGCGTGGCATTGATAAGAGAGTGATAACAGAGTGATTTTGTGTCAGATGGGTCACAGCTGAGTTCCTAATGCTGTTGTGTCCCACTCCCCTCCGTTCCCATCACTGCAACAGGAAACACCGACGGGTGCGTGAGAGATCCAGATCCAGTTCTTCATCTTCGTGGTCCTCTCATTCAGTCAAAGCAGAGGAGTATCCCGAGGAGACTGAGGAGAGGGAGGAGAGCTCCACAGGCTTTGACAAGTCCCGGCTTGGGACTAAGGAATTCACTGGTCCAAATGAGAGAGGAAGAGCGAGAGGAACCTTTGTAAGTGTTCTCCACCCCTTCCCCAGATGTTTTTCACCTGTGCCCTGAGGGTTGATTCCCAAAGTGGGCAGGAAGTGGCTGTTGTGTGTTGCTCCTTCAGTTAAAGCTGCCCTGGAGGAGAAGCCCCTCCAGGGTGATGAGTCTGGAGGAATCACTCCAGGTCTCAGGTAAAAACCAGGCTGCTGGGGATGTGCTGCGGGCAGCAAACTCCAGATGGGGGGAGCAGAACAAAGCCTGGAAGCTTCTGACCATTAGTGATGCTGAGCAGCCCAATGGGCACACACTGTGCTTGTGTTGGGCTTTGGCCATGCTCACGTTTGCAGTCCATGTACAGAGGGATCTCACCTGCTTGTGGTTGCCCTGAAAGTGCCTCTATGTGATCTTCATCAGCTTTATAGGAACTGTGATGTGCTGTGTGATCAGATGAACTGAAACCCCAAAAACATGCTATCCTCTTGCTTTAGTGATAGATTTTAAAGGTGTTTTGGATGGTCAGAGAAGGGATGTCGGATGTCTTGGAAGCCCTGGAAGCTGGCTGAGGTGGGAGGGTACTGCCTCTGCAGCCATTCCATTTTTCTCCCGTGTGTTGCTGTTGCAGCAGTTCAGAGCTCGAGGGAGAGGATGGGGCAGAGGCAACTTTTCAGGCAACAACAACAGCAACAGCGGCGGCAACAACGACTTCCAGAAGAGGAGCAGAGAGGAGGAGTGGGATCCTGAGTACACGCCCAAGAGCAAGAAGTACTACTTGGTACGTACCTGGGTGCTGAGACACCCGCGTGCTCCAGGTGTGTCGGGGTTCAGGTGCTGTGCAGGTGAAAGCACCCGCTGTCACTGACACACCAGGTAAGGGTGACGCTTCACGGGATTATGCCGGCTCGTGCCTAAAGAGAGCTTGTTCCTGCTCCCTGTAGAGTGGTTCCCATTAAGTGGATCCCCAAGGGCGGTGGCAGAGGCGCGGTGCAGGGCGGTGCCAGCCTGTCTCACCTGCTGTCCTTGGCTTCCCGTGCAGCACGACGACCGCGAGGGCGAGGGCACGGACAAGTGGGTGAACAGGGGCCGCGGCCGTGGCGCCTTCCCCCGGGGAAGAGGCCGCTTCATGTTCCGCAAGTCCAGCACCAGCCCCAAGTGGGCTCATGACAAGTTCAGTGGGGAAGAGGGAGAAATCGAAGACGACGAAAGCGGAACGGAAAACCGGGAGGAAAAGGACGCCCTGCAGACGACGGCCGAGTAGCCGCGGGGCCCGCGCCGTTCTGGGAGCCCTGGCAGGAGGGGAGGGGTCAGGCTGGTGCTGGGGTGTCAGGGTGATCCCCACGTGCTGAGCAGAGCCCTGGAGAGCAGCTCGGAAACGATCCCGATGTTATTTAACTGCATTTCCAGAGTTCAGCCTCCCCAAGCACGGACTGGGACTGATCCATCATTTACGCTCGGATCCACTCCTGGAGTTTCTCTTCCCAAAGACTTCCCTTCTGGACTGGATACGGTCAAGCACTGGGTGAGACCCCAGATTTTCCCTTCTCTGTGACCTTATGGATGGTCGGTTATTTTTTTGGTAACAGGCTTTGAGGACGATGTGGTTTTAGTTTGTGCCCACCTGACCCCAACCTGTCCTGACATTTTGTTTCTCTTTTATAATTTGACCCAGTGACAGTCGGGGTTCACTCGCCCGCTCAAATTCTCCTCCCCTATTGTGTATTCAATTTTCTAAATTCTGCTTCTTTTAGGCCTTTACATACGTAGTAGCATCAATTCAGAGATAATTTTGGAAACTATTTTTGGTTCTTATAAATAAGAAAACAATGAAGCATGTGAGTAAACATCTAAATGTTCACTTGTTGGGACCAAACTGCTATGACTTTTTTTTTTTTAACTTTTTTTTAATGTAACAGTTGAGTTTAGGGCCTTTTAAAAATTATTGTTTTCCTTTTATGTTGGAAGTTAACAAAATTAGCATGGTTTAAAAGAGAAAAAAAAAATTACACCCTACTTCTGGCCACTGTTTGTGTTCACTATTAGGCCTGGTGTGTGCTGGACCCCAAACTGCTTGTAGCATTTGTGTCTCCTCCCTGCAGCTGGTTGTGACCCGAGTGCCCTTTCCAAGGTGACCCAGTTTTCTAAGGAACTTCCGAATTCTTCTTGGGGAAAAAAAAATATAAATGGAGATGAGAATTTTTCAATATTTTTTATTAATCTTTTTATAAAACCAAAAGGCAGAGTCCTCCAGAGCTGGTTGAGGACAGCCCTTAGGATGCATTTCTTTTTATCTTCTACTTTAAAGATATTCTGGAGCAGTTTGTGGAGAGTTCCCGGCCAGGTCGTGAGCCTGGGCGGGGAGGCACAGCCGTGCCCCTGCTCCCCCTGTCCCTCTCCCCAGGATTGCTGTGCTGTTCCCCACACACCAGCTAGAGTTTGGTTTGTTTTGACTTGAACAGTTCCTGTTTAGCAAAGCCCCGAAGTTTGTTTATGCAAATAAAATACAATAAAATAAGTCGTAGGTGTAACTCTGCTTGGTTTGTGTCCTGAGTTACCCAGGGAGCCTGAAAGGACCAAGTGCCTGGAGCAACAGGGGAACAACTCCCTGTTGGATTTTATGCATTGATAGATCTTTCAGCCTCTGTTTTGGCAGTAATTGCCTGGGGACAGTGATGACACAGCCACAGGCCCTTCCCCAGCTCACTGCCAGCAGAGATTGTGTCACCCATGCACAGGACCAGCTCCGTCCTTCCCACACCCGAGCTCCTCCCAGGAGATCACATGGGCTTGTCCCAGTGCTGGACAGGAGCTGCTTTTCCATGCCCCAGGCACCAAGGGAGGTGCTGTGGGTGCTGCTGGCTGTACAGCCTTTGTGGGAGTTCAGGGGGTGCCCGGGCAGAGCAGCTTTCCTGGCTGCTGTGGGATAGAGGTGTTGGCCAGGAGCCATCGGGACAGTGCTGTGGGTTAACGGCTGCTGCTTCCCTTCATGCTCAGCCTTGAGCCAGCCTGAGGAGAGGGGTGCCAAATGTTCCCAGCTCCTTGGCCTAAGTGGCCACACCTGGGGGACACAGCAGTGGAACCTTTGTTCTGCCATCATTTTCTGCCCCATGGCTGCTCCCAGTTCAGTATTGCCGGGTCGGATGCATTTGGCCAAAAGGAATATCCACACTCTGTCCTGGACCAGGTACTGGTCAGGACCAGCCAGGGTCCCTGGTGTCACACTGACCCTTCAGGCCCTGCAGAGGGACAGCTGCACCACCCCCTGCACTCGCGGTCTGTGGGTTTCGGCCTCTCTGTGGTTTGGGTTTCATTTCCCCTGCAGCCGAGGGTGACAAACCCTCTGTGAGAGGGGACCTGGGTGACTGTGAGCTGTCACCGCGGGCCGGCTGCGGTCCCGGCCGGCGCCTCTGTCTGCCCTGCACCGGCCCCGGCTCCCCCCACAGCCGCAGCTCTGTCTCGCAGGGAGCCCCAATGCCAACACCGAGCCCCCCACGGTGGCACAGAGGGCCCAGCCCTGCCCAGGACCGGAGAAGGTGGGTGGGGGCTCCGAGCTGGGGGTGGCCAGGGGAGACACGGCTCTGTGGGCTCTGCTGTCCCTGCAGTCCCAGCGCCCGGTGCCCTCCAGTGCCACCCTCACCCAAACCATCTCCACAGCTGAGGCCGGCGATGCCGTCCCAGCACACAGAGCCCCGTGAGCCTGGCCCTGGTGTCCATCCGGTGCTGGGTGCCTTGGTGTCCCGCCAGGATGGCCGGGCAGCCCCAGGCACGGGGTGGGTTCGGGGAGCCGGAGTTCCCCGTGGGGCGCAGGGATGCGGTTGGACCAGCACCGAGGTGCGCTCTGCTTCAACTTCCTTCCCAGCGCGGAGCCGATTTCCTCCGGCATCACGTGTGCGGTGCGGGGCCGGGGGAGCCTGGCACGGCACGGCACCGCTCGGCCTTGGGGGCAGCCCTGCACCGGCAGGTAGGAGGGAGCAGCTGCGGCTCCGAGGGTCCCGCGCACGGGGATCATCCCAGCGGCAACGCCTGTGTGTGATCGCACTGCTCCGGGGCTGTGCCCTGCCCTGGGTCCGGGAGAGCTGCCAGTGAGGGGCTGGCAGGATGCTGGGCACTTCTGGGCACCATCAGCCCTGTGCCACCGGGAGCCAAGGGGCACTGGGGCCTTGGATGGGGTGTCCTCATCCCCGCAGCCCTTGGGGCTTCAGCCGTGTCTTTGGGTGGGTGATACCAGCACCATTTTCGGTGTCTGTGAGGCCTCTGTGACAGGGGCTGTGCTGGTGGCAGCAGCAGGGACCAGGCAGCAGCAGGGTTGCTGGCCCACCATGGGGACATGGTGACCCACTACAGTGACAGTGTGGCCAACCATGGTCACAGAGGGGCCTGCCATGAGAACGGGGAGGTCCATGGGCACATGCCCATGGCCTGATGTCCTGTATCCCACCATGCCAGGGGGCCTGTCCTGGTGTGACCCCAGGGCTCAGCAGTGCAGGGACACTGCTGTGCTGGGGATGGTGACAGGATGACATCCTGCCCGTGCTGCAGGGCTGGTGCTCGGGGGAACTTTGCAGCTGCTGGCTCCACCACACACAGAGGAAGCGCCGACCACAGCGGGGCTGGTGCGGGGCTGGGAGAGGCTCTAACGAGGGTCCTTCCCCAGCACCTGATGAGCCCCTTTGCTCCCTGGCAGCTGCAACCACAGCGAAGGACAAGGAGGGCGAGGACAGGGAGCCCCCCGGGTGAGTGCTGGGCTGGAGGAGAGGGAAGGACAGGGATGAGCCTGGGACAGGCCCCTGGGCCAGGACATGTCACGAGCAGGAAGCGCTTCCTGCCCCACTCTTGTCTGACAGCGCCGGTCCCAGCCCCAGCCCTGCTCCTGCCTCCTCTCCCCAGAACTCCCAGCACCAGCGAAGATGGAGCCAGCCAAGCTCCCACTCACCAAGAGGATGGCTCCTGCTCCCCCCATTCCTGCCAAGACCAAACCAACCTCCATGCTGGCCGCCAAGTAAGAAACGTGGCTGTGCTGGGGTGTCCAGGGCCACTGCGATGTCCCAGTGCTGGTGCCATGCTCATGGCTGGCCCTGGCGTGGGGCTGGCAGCTCCCTGGCTGTGCCACTTCACACCTGTGCTGTCCCCAGGCCCAGTGACCCCCAGCCCAGCGCCTCAGCTGACATGGAGTGGGGCAGAGCCGGTGACCCAGGTAGGACTCAGGGAGCTGCAGGGTGGCCGGGCCCTGCCCAGTGCCAGGTGCTGATTCCTGTTCTTTCTTTGGCAGATGCCAACGGCTTCAACATGGTGTCAGTAACCACAGCCAGGCTGAGCCACCCAACAGCCACACGGCCACGAGTACCTGGCCAGCGGCCACCTAGCATGGCCCTGGGGAGTGTGGGGGGTCCCTGTGGGGGGGAGCAGCCCCAGGGGCTGCCCCGTGCTGGGCTCTGTGCCCCTGTCCCCAGCACGAGGCAGGTGCCTGTCCCACCATGGAGCACAGAAGGGCTGGAGGTGTCCGAGGGGAGGTTGCTGGCCCTGGAGGACCTGAAGGCTGAGGTCCGGACCCTTCACATCCTTGTGGACCTGATGCGAGTGCAGCACCTGTGAGTGGGGATGGGGGTGTCAGGGGGTCCTCAGAGGCTCCTGGCCATTTGCTGCTGGTTCTGAGCCATCCTGGGGCATTGCAGGCGGGACCTGCAGGACCTGCGGCAGGAGCTGTGCCAGGAGCGGACTCAGCGCCAGGCGCTGCAGGTGAGTCCCTGCCAGGAGCTGCCTTGTCCTGGTGTCCCCTGTGCCCCACAACAATCACAGCCTCTCCCCACAGGCAGAGATCGAGTGGGTGAGGAAGGGGCTGCCCTGTTAGCATGGAGAGGCTGCGGTGCCCACCCATGGCACGGGGCAGGTGGGTGGCACTCGGTTCCCTGTGCCCCCTCCGACCTCACTGCCCCCAGCCCGGTTCTGCACCCTTCGGGTACAAACGCCCACACCTCACCCAGGCACTGCCCCTTGAGGCATAACAGCCCCTGGACCTACAGAAATTGTTTAAAATAAACTCTTTGGAGTACAGAGTGCTGTATGGGGGCTGTTGGCTGCCATGTCCCTGAGGGGCTGGGCTGGTCCTGCCGGGCACAAAGGGTCCCACCATGGTACCAGGGGTCCCACCAGGGCCCGCGGCAGGGCCTCCTCCTTCTCCTCCTCCACCCCCGCACAATTTCTCAGGCCAGCTCTAGTCCCAGTCCCAGCCCCACCACATCCTGGCCTCCAGCCACTGGAGAACATCTGGAAAACATCTGGATCCTGCTGGCGCTGGCGGCGGGGGGGAACCAGCCTGGGAAGGAGCTATTTTTATAAAGCTGTCGGGGAGGGGGCAGCGGGGCTGGGGCTGGGAGCGGGGCAGGATGCGGCTGAGCCCGGCGGGAGCTGCCGCATCCCCGGGGAGCCGCGGCCCGCCCAGAGTCCCGCGGG
>VZTZ01015738.1:12220-30294 GCA_013400955.1 Drymodes brunneopygia
GGGGATTAAAATAAAGGAGGGGGAAAAAAGCGAATTCTGAGGTTGCTTTTGCAGGGGGAAAAGCGAGGAGAAAAGGAGGGGATAGCGGGTGGAATGGAACGAGTCCCCGCCACCCTTTTCCCTTCCTTTCCCTTCCTTTCCATTCCCTTCCCACTCCAGAATTCCAGGCACAGGTTCAGGGGGATTCTCAGCCACGTTCGTGCCCGGGAGCTGCAGAAATGTCAGCGCTGTTAAAACTCGGTTTTATTATAAATATCCAGCCCGGAATCGTTTCTTTTCGAGCAGATAAGAGCTCAAACCAGGACGGTTCCTGCAGCGTTTTTTACCTTCTGCAGACAAAAGGAGGGATATTGCGGTTGGGGTTGATTTTTGCCTTTTTCCTGTGGCTCCAAGGCTTTCTTCTCTTAGTGTTACAGAGTTTTTCCAATAATAATTTCATCAGTTTCCATAATTTTACGTTTTCATTACGAAAAAACCGAATCTGTGGATGAAAATATGGTTTTTTTTCTCTTACGAGGAAAATGGAAGAGAAAATAAATATCAGGCATTAATTGAATCAATAAATAGAATCAGTAAAGCTTAATAAGGATTGAGGATCTTTTTCAGAGCTAAAATAAAAACCACCAGGCTGGAACAAGTTTCAATTAAAAGTAAACCTAATACGCTGCCATTACATTTAAAAGAACACATCGCTAAATATTCTGTGCAATACGTGATGCAAATAATTAAGAGGGGAGAAAAAAATAAGCAAATGAGGTGTGGAAATTTTTAAAATATAGGGGTTTTTTTTAAAAAAAAATAAGGTAAATTTTGCAAAGCTCTGGTGTCTGGGAGTTTTGTCTGAGCAGCAACTGTAGCTTTGAGCTCGGTGACTTTGACCTCGTTGTGGCTGAGTTGGAACTTGCTCTCCCAAGTTGAAAGGCGCAGGGTTTGGTGGCAGGAAAAGGTAAAAAGAAAAAAAAAAAAAAGGTCCAAGGCATTCTGCAGTTTTCCATTGTTGCTCTTTTTATTTCCAGGGGTTTAACAGGACCTAAAGTTGCACAGTGCTGCAGCTGGGAAAAAAAAAAAAAAATAAAAGGAAAGGAAAGAAAAAAGAAAAGAAAGGAGAATACTTTTAGTGCCTTTCTTCCCTGAATCATTTCCAAGGTACTTAAGGATTTATTGGGCCAGATAGCAAATTGCAGTTGAGTTGCTGTGCAGTGGCCAGTGCTGATTAGGTGATTGATTAATCCCTGATCGATTTCTAATTCCGAACTGAAATCACATTATAAATGCTCGACATTAAAACGCAGTTTGTGCCGAAATCTGATTGCAAGCTCCTCACAAAGCCGCTCGAAACGGCGATTGGAAATACCGTAATATTCCAATTTTTTTGTTGGGTTTGTTAACCCTTTAATTCCTCTGTGAGGAGGTACCTGGCCATACCTCAGTGCTTTAGAGCAGCAAAATGCTGATTGAGAGGAGGTTTGTGCACAATCCCTGGAATAACAGGAGACACTGCACCTTAACCTGCACCTCCAACCATTGCCAACCATTTTGATTTTTTTTTTCCTTTTTTTCCTTTTTCCACCTTATTTTTGCTCTCGTTTGGAGGGGGGAAGGCAGGCAGAGGGTTGAGGAGTTCAAGGCGTGGGTTTCCCAAAGGTACAATCCCAGTTGTGCACGAGGCTGGAGCTGGGGGAGAGGAGCCTCGGTGCCAACTGTGCCGCATTCCTGCTGCCCTGCCTTTTTCCCAAGGAAAGAGCATCCCAGTTCTTCCTCACTCTTGGGAACACACACATTGTTTCAATAATCCAGGCAATAAATGCTAATTAGTAATGCTTAAGGACCCTACCAGTCAGAGTAATTATCATAATTTACCTCTTCCTTGGTAAAAAAAAAGCGTTCTTCGCCGATTTTTAATTTTTTTTTTTTCCGAATGGTATTTTCTCCCCTTTTTTTTTCCCCTCTGGGAAGAATTCCTGGTTGGATTAGCAATAAATATCAAGCTTTGAGACACGCTTTGTGTATGGCACAGGGAGCTGGAGCTGAGCACGTGTGAAGATTTTTCCCACACATCCAAATTTCTTTCAAAGCTGATATTTTTCCTTGGCCTCCCCTCTCCGCTCTCCCCTCCTTCCCCAAAATCCACTTGCAGAGGGAGAACAAAGGAAATCAGGAACTCTAAAGGCATCATTAAGTACGAGGAGCAGCAGCAAGACAGAGTGTGATATGACAACATATTTCATGGCACAAAAGTAGAGATAATTAAATAATTCAGTGGTATTCTTAGCTAATTAGCACAAAGATCTTTCAGAAGCCATCAAGAAAATGGATCTCATCAAAGCTAATAATAAGCTGAGTTTCCCCAAAGATCCTGTTTTCCAACGCTGCTGCTGCTGCTGCTTCCCCCACCTGATACAGTGACACCAAAGGTTGCAGAGAGTTGCACAATCTAATTGGGCTCTTCCCCAAGATGACATTTTCCATGGAAGGGGATCAGGTATTTGGAGGAAATGAATGTGCACAGCTGGAATTTTCAGTATTGGCCAATAGCAGAGGGAAAGATCGCGGCTTCGGAAAAGCCAGATCTGTTATGGGTGATCCATTGAAAATATTCAATGATCAGCCAGGAGCCTCTCTTGGGTTGGTTGGGATGGGGCTGAGTCCTTGGGATTTGGAGCTGGTGGATGAGTGCTGGAGTCCAGGATCTTTTTATGGAGTTCATTGGGGTCCTGGATTGGCTGATTTTTGCTTTTTTTGGGGGCATTTAGAAATGCGTGGCCAAGTCCAGGGCAGGTTTGGGAGCTCTGATTTAACCTGGGCTCTCATTCCAAGGCCAAAACCAAACTGGGAAGAGCTCCATCCTCATCTGTGGAGTTGTTTTGGGCTTTTTGTAGGATGGCTACAACTCTCATGCCATGCAAATATTTTAATAAATATTTTTCCTTTGGATTCACGAGGTTTTTTTTTTTTTTAACTGGAATCAGTGGCTGCTGATGCTCCTGAGCTCAGTCCAGGCTGGCAACCCCCAGATCCCATCCATGGACAAGGAGCTGCAGGGCATTGATCCTGCTCCTGGAACACTCAGCCAGGCACGTTCCCAGTAATTAGGTGCATCAAATATTGCTGAGAATATCTGGCTGTATTATTCAGGATATCTCATTATGCTCCTTTGATCTGAGTGCATCCCCAAGTTCACATTTGCAAGCTCTCGTTCACCACCTCTGTGTTTGGTACATTTGGGGTTCCTTTTCCCCCTGCCAAACAAAGGAATGGCTGAAAATTTCTCTTTGCCAGCCAGTTAAAAATCTCCTGCTTCAAATAAATGTGCATCAGTCTTGGATTCAGCAATAATTCTGGTTTTTACCCTGGGCCCAGACTGAACTTTACTCCTGTGTTGCAGTTCTGGTGCTTTTGACTCCACGGATACCCAGACAAGCAAAGCAGTGGGGTAAAATCTTACAGTTTGTGATTATTTTTATGCATGGAAGGGAAAAATTTCCAGGCCTCCCCTGAAATTGCCCCTAGAACATGGAAACAGATTTTTTCCCTGCCCAAAAAGAGGTGGAGACTCGTTTATACAAGGTAAAAGGAGGGAATAGGAGGGGAAAAGGCTCTGCCCAAGGAAACAAAATTTCTGGGAGTTTTATTTCTGTCTCCTGGTTTACAGGGCTGCTCTTCTTTAAGCACAAATCCTTCCTCTCTGGGATTTTCCTGGTTGGGAATGAGTTTCTGACATGCCAGGAGCCTCACATGTAACAATGAAATCCATGGTGGTCCTGTGAGAAAAGTCATGCCTTTTTTTTCTCTTCTGTTTTTCTGTCGTTCACCCAATGCTCTGGCCCTGTATTTAAATATATGAGGGCACTCCAATCAATTTTAAAAAAAAGCTAATTTCCAAGATGAAGGAAGAATCTCTGCTTTCCATGGTGAGCCTAGTGCAATTGTTTTTATTTAACAGCTCTTCCCACACTGCAGTCGATGAATCTCTAATCTCCTGGGCTGAAATGTCTGACACTTTCCAGAATTCATTTCTTTGCTGCCTCGCCTCGCAGAGCTCCACCTCCAGCAGTGTCTCAGCAGTGGGCTGCTGGTGTGTTTGATGGAAATGTCTGTTCTTTTTTGGGGGGTGGGAGGGATGGAAGGATGAACACGGGCTCTGCTGTGCAGTTTGTGCCTCTCACCCCACCCTCTAACGAGGGCCATCTCCAGGTGAGCTGCTCAAGGATCCAAGGGACGAGAGTGGACGAGCTCTGGCTGAGTTCATTCCTTGCTGCTGAATAAATTGAGTTTATTCCACGGCTGCTCCTGCCAAACCCCAGCTCTGACCAGACCCTGGTGCTCTGTGCTGCTGCATCCCTCTGGAAGGTGGGCAGGAGGGCAAAGAGGAGGCAGCTCCTCCTGACAGAAATCTCCAAACTGGCTCCTCCAAGAAGCTGAACCTCCCCTGGCAGCTGTGCCTGGTGCTCCCAGGCCATCCCACACCTCCCACTCCACTGCCCTGCTGGTGGCTTCACTTTTAGGATGAATTATGCAAGAAATGCTGTGAAACATCAGAAATGCTGAGGGTTGAGAAGAATCCTCTCATTGTAGGAACTCATTTGTGGATAAAGTCTGACTCTCACCTGGATTCCAGCTCCTCCACGGAAGGACACGAGGCATGGAAAGGATCACAAATTCATCAGAGGACTTTGCTTTCCTTTTGCTGTGCTTGTATCATGTCTGAACGTGCAAAGAGCTTGGTTTTCCAGCAGGAATCCAGTAAATGGCACCTCTGTCAATCAGTTACTCCACGTGTGTTTGTCTCATTTGCTCACCCCTTTCTCCCCTTCCCACCAGGGCTCTCAGGGCAGCTCCTTCCCTGGATGGAGTGGCTGGGGCTGGGTTTTTCCTGGGGTTTTCCTTCCAGCTTGGGAAGAGGGTTGGTGGGCTCGTGGAGCACCTCACACACAAAATTTACCTTTCAACTGAATTGTGTTCTCACTCCACCACTGTCTGCCTGTTGCATGGCACTTTGGAAGGCCCAAATAGGAGAAAAAATGTCCTGAAATCTGTATTTTTTTTCTCTCCCCTGTTTCATGGATAATTCAGAAATAACAGCACAGCTCTGGTGTGATTCCTGTTCTCCTTCATCCCCCTTTGCTCTTTTTCACATGGCCTGACCTGCTGTGTGAAATTTTGGGGCATAATGTGGATTTTGGAAGATGCTGCAGCAAAATTGGAGCAAGGAGGGTTTTGAATTAGTGGGGCCCTTCTTGCTGTCTTCACATCAGCATCCAATTCCTTTTGGAATATATGAACAGAAGACTTAAAAATAGTGATCAAAACCCAGTCAAAACACAACATTTTGGTTCAATTGCTAAAAGTGATTTAATCAGAAGCTGAAGTCCCCACATTCCTGAGGCAGCCAAATCCTCACAGTCACGGCACACAGGCTGGCATTGCAAAGGCAAATTCAATTGTTCCTATTTTTTATCCCCACCCTCTATTTTAGGATATTTTAGAAAGGATTTCCCCCAAATTCCAGCCCACCAAAGCACAAGCTCTGTCTGTTGTAGGGAGGGCTCTGTGCTGGTGGGAATTCTCTGGGAGATGAGAGGCAGGAGGAGGCTCCAGAGGCACAACCAAAGGTCCCAGCAGTTGTTTCTCCTGGGGGATCTCTCCCAGCCCAGACACGACACTGGGGGAGGTGTTTCCACATTTATCTCTTCAGCTTTTGAGATATGAAACCCAAGGTCTCCTCTGTTGTTCAGGGACAGATGTTCAGGGAGAAGTTTTGCTCCCTTGGCACACGCTGTGTGAAACCTTCCCTTCTTTTTTATTTTTTTTTTAAAAAAAGAAATCCCATTTTTTGGTTTCAATACCCCCAGAAGAGACAACAATGCTGTCAGAGCTATCTCCTCCTCTCAGAAATAAAAAAAAAAAGACAAAATATTCTGGGAAAGGTTTGATTCTCTGTTGGGTTGGGGTGGATGAGGCTGCTGGAAAACAACACAGTTCTCTAAAATATGTGGAGCAATATCTGTGTTGTGTCCACATGTGGTGGCACCTCATTATTTAGGAATAGTAGTGATAATTCAGCAGCCCTTCTACAGCAACTTCATCAGTGGAACTCTCTGCAGAGGCCTGAATTAACTCTCACCTTTGTGAGGTGGGTATGGAAATGTTCCCGATTCCTGATCCATTATTTAGGAATAATAGTGATAATTTATTAGCCCTTCTACAGCAGCTTCATCTGTGGAACTCTCTGCAGAGTCCTGAATTAACTCTCCCCTTTGTGAGGTGGGTATGGAAATGTTCCTGATCCTGATTCACACAGAGAGGGAGAATCACATCCCTCATTTTTGATATTTTTAACCTCTTTGTCCACCTTCCCACATTTTTGATATTTTTAACCTTTTGTCCACCTTCCCACACTCTGGTTTTCCTGATAACACAGAGTATGATTATTGATTTTTCAACCCAGCTATTGAAAATATTTATCAAGCACGGCAGTATCAAATATAATCTGATTTAATGGGTTCTTTTTGGGTTTTTTTTAATCTATTTTTTCCTCCTGGACAGGGGAGGGGAGACTTCCTTTCCACAGAGAAGGTTTGCTTTGCAGGAGGCTGGGGGTGTGTTATTTTTGTGGGGTGGAAGTGCTGAGCACCTCTGAACAACCCTGAGCACCTCTGAAAACCAACCCAGACCTAAAAGCACTGCTGAGAAAGTTTGGCTGAAGCGTTTTGCCTGAGATGGCAGGGCTGATAATTGGATTTCAGCTCGCTGAGACCCAGGCCATTACTGCACCTATAAATCACTCCTCTAATGCACCCTGAGTTTTAAAATGTTTCCTTTCCAGCCTTTTCCATCTGTGCCCGTGAAGACAACTCCAGGATAGGTAATGTAGCAGTGGGGGGGGAGATAAAGCTGTGCCTTCAGCAGCTCTGAGTGCACTGGAAGTTGGTGACTCCCACCCTTAGAGCAGTTTTTGGATTTTTGGAGCTGCATTTGGCAGCTTGCACAGCTTTTAGTAAAGATTTCCCTCTGTTAACTCACGTTAGTCAGGAGAAAAGTCACACAGAAAAATTGCACAGACCAATCTTGGCTCAAGCAAGACTTCTTGAGGTTGGTTTGAGCTCCAGAATCAAAAGCTGCAGAAGTCCTGCTTCCTAATTTATTATATTTTAAAAATAAGAACATATTTAAGCATACTTTAAATACAAAAACAAATCCCTCACTGATTCTGCACGTATTTTCCTCTATCAATAAATTCTGCCTCACAGACAGCCAGGCCTCACTGTAGATAAACCCAGCAGTGAGGTGAGGCTGGAAAGAGCAGGATTGGGATCAGGGTCAGGATCAGGGTCAGGATCAGGGTCAGGATCAGGGTCAGGATCGGGATCAGGATTGGGATCAGGATCAGGATCAGGATCAGGGTCAGGATCAGGGTCAGGATCAGGATCAGGATCGGGATCGGGATCGGGGTCAGGATCAGGGTCAGGGTCAGGATCAGGATCAGGATCGGGATCGGGATCAGGGTCAGGATCAGGATCAGGATCAGGATCAGGATCGGGATCGGGATCAGGGTCAGGATCAGGGTCAGGATCAGGATCAGGGTCAGGATCAGGGTCAGGATCAGGAGCAGGAGCAGGATTGGGATCAGGATCGGGATCAGGGTCAGGATCAGCATCAGGGAATTCCCTGAAATGAAGCACAGCGTTTGCCATGGGAAGCACTGGCTCATTTGGGATCCCTGCCCTTCACAGCTCCAGCTCCACCACTGAATGCAGAATTACTTGAAAGTGCTTTTCTGTTTAATGTAAATCTCAGCAGGAGGCCCAGGAAAGCCCAGCCCAGAGGGGCTGGAAAGCTGCACCTGGGGGATTCACCAAGAGGGGCAATCCATGAAGGAATTTCTGATTTTCACAGAAATCAGCCTGCCCCTATTTTTACATCATCCCATGGGCCAGAATATCCTTTCACATCCTTTCCTTTCAGCTTTCCCCTGCTTGCTGCTAAAACAGAGGACAAAGGTTACAGCTCTGTGGTGATCCCCACACTACAATTAGCAATACCTGAGCAATTAATCCCTGAAATCCTCAGCATTGGTGGTGCCTCTATAAACCCAAACATTTTTACTACTAGAGGAGATGCAAAATTAGAGATAATTAAAAGAGTGAGCACTTATACCTGCTCTTTTCTATTCTTTAATTAACATTTCTCTGAATTTTGGCTTTTCCCCTGTACCTGCTGCCTCCAGAGCCTTGCCTTGCTCCCAAGAGCTGGATTTTGGTGGAATCCAAACCCACAGATGCACTGGAAGGAATTCTTTCCTGAGCTGACCCCAATGTCATTGTCAGAATTGCACCAGGCATCACTTTGACCCAGGGACAGTGAGATCAGATGTTAAAACACTGAACCAAGAGCTCAGCAGCAGGAGGGCTCCTTCCTGCTGGGATTAGTCCTCCCAGACATTTTTTATCCATATCAAGAGGAAGTTTGGACTAGATTTAATCTCTTTCCCAGAAGCTGCTGATGCTTTCATGTAAAATGAAGAGTTTGCTGTCAGGACAGGAACAAATTTTTTGGAGCCATCAGGGGCCTTTCCCTGATTTGTGTCCCAAAAAGATGAACCGGTTTGGTTTGGGATGGCCAGAATGGTTAATGCTGTCCTTCAAAACACACATCTCGAATTCCCTTCCTACCTAAACACGCCCTCAACCCCTGGCCCGAGTTTAGGAACACAAGAAAAGGAGAATTAGGCCACACCTGAGCACTCAGTGCTCCTAAAGTGACCCAGCTGAGTAAACCAAAGGGATTGCAGCCAGCCTTTCATCTCCTAATGGGATCCCTTTGTGTTGATTTTAGCACTTTCTCCTCTTGGCTCAATTAAAGAATCCACCGCCCTGACACGAACCTTTTATTGTCGTGCCACGTTATTCATGAATTATTCCAGTTTCGGGGTTATTTTTGCTTTGGCGTGGAGCCCTCTCCTAAAATATTCATCAAACAAAAGACAGGAGCATCGTTTTTTCCACTTCCTGCCTGCCTGTCTGTCTGTCTGTCTGGAGCTGTGGGTCCCAGCAGCTTCCAGCTTGGAGGATCCACCAGATAATTTACGAGGATGGGATGGTGTGAATCAAGAACTTGGCATCAGCAAGACTTGCACGTGTTCTAGGCAAGCTCTGGTCCTGCTCCTCGTAAATTATCCCCGCTGACCCAACCCTGGAGAATGTGGGAACACCAAAAAATCCGTGTCCTGAGTCTCTTGAAACCTCAAATTTGGCAAAATTTGGGTTTGGGTTTGTCCTGCCAGCCTCTCTCAGAAGACTCAGCAAAGGGTGTTGAGAACTCAGTCTGATTTTTGATGAGTAAAATCTTGTGACATTCAGCTCTCCACTTGAAAAGAGCAGAACACAGAGGTAACATCAGAACCATGTGATAAGGGAAATTCCCCTGCCCCCTCAGTAAAAAAAAAAAAACCGGATCAGGCCTCCTAATATTGCACAAACTGACATCTCTTTCCTAAAAATAGCTGTCTGCACATTCAGTCAATGGGCTAATCCAATTGCCTCAAAATTCTTGGGTGCTTTATCATTTAAATTGTAATAAATCACAGCGTGCCACGAGCTGCATCGAGTTACTCTCCCACCAGGAGCATGCGGGGACCAGATGAAATCAGGGTGACATGATGTCACTGAGCTGGAAATTCAATGCAGTTTTGTCTCAAAAAGTTGGCTTGGAGGTCTCTTTAAAATTAGGGGAGTTTTTTTCCAAAAATCGCTGCCCCTGTCGCATTTTGATTCACTGTTTCTTCCTTTCGTTTATTTTAAATAATGAGCATGTGGGGCCTGCCTCTAAATCAATTGAATTCTAGTGAAAAATGATTATTGATTCCAGGCTTTGGACCTGCTTGATTGGGAATTTTGCAGTAAAACACGGAAGAACAGCTATCATGAATATTTTAGGGCAGCTGAACTAACACACTAATGCTCCCATGAGTTCCTCAGGAATATGTTCCACAAACTAATACCCACCACTGTTCACAAAAATTTCATCAGGTGTAGTTTCCCCTGGTTTCTTTCTTAAGGAAAAGTAATGGGATAAACCAATTTTAAACTCTCCTGAGCAGCCCCTTGTTCTTCAGAGCAACATTCCCCTGGACCACCTTAACGAATTCCCTCCTCTCCTTGGTTCTGTACATGTTTCAGATATTTATACAAGATGTACCAACATAAAAGGATTATTCATAACATTATTGTTTCTGAAACGGGGGACTAAAGCTAAACATAATCTGGTTCAATCCCCAGCTGATGTAAATCACTCCTGCTCTCCTGGAAGTTGCTGGATGCTGTGCTCCCAGTCAGGAATGGCTTTCTGCAGGGATGGGAGGAGGGAGAGCACTGGGTCAGACTGGTGGGAACAAAATTGGGTCGCCCTTGGATGGAAATTCATCCTCGAGTTTGGCCCTGCTGCCAAACAGAGGGGAAGGTGTGATGGGGTTCTGGCTCTGCTCACAGGTGAAGGTGGGGTGGAAATGCAGCAGCACAGAAATGAGCCTGACCCAGTTCCCTGGATAAGAACCCTGTGCCCTGATTCAGCTGCATCCCAGGAACTGCAAATTATGTGGTTTAGCTGCTTCAGACCCAGATACATTTGCTCTCCACTGCTGAGGCACTTCAGCCCTGTCCAGTTCTGCCAAATTTTTTGCTGCAGAGTTTCAGTGACCGAAGTGAAACCCCTCAGGTTGGTACAGGCTGGTGATGGGCAGAGCTGGGATGCAGGGATGGGGAATTTCACATCTGACTCACTGTCACCGGTGTTAAAAGTGAAATAACAGGATGTCAAGGGAGGGGGTGACTTGATGAGAAAGATGATGAGGATGGAATGGGAAGCTGAAGGAGAAAAATGTGGGGAAATAAAGCAGCAAGGGCTCTGCCTCTCATTATAAACTCTGACCCCAGCTGTAAGAGGGAAGGTGTTGGCCAGCATCAGCCACGGGGAGCAGGTCAGGGACACTGCTCTGCCACTGGAGTGTCCCTGGGGATGGAAAAAGACACTGCAGTGCAACTGCAAAGGAGGGCAGAACTCACCTCCCTCTCCTGCAGCTGCCCAGCCCTGCCTCCCCTTGGGCTGCTCAAGAAGCACCTTAAACCATCCTTTTTCACCCCAAATGGAGAGATGGAACTGCAGGCAACAGTGCTGGCACATTCAGTGGGAGATGCCACCCCTGTCCCCAGGGAAGCTGGGAAGCTGCAAAGAGCAGCAGCTGCTGAAAATAGCCTTGAAGAGAAGATCTGCTGCAGTCAGAGCACACGAGGAGAGCTCAGTGTTCCACCCTTCTTTCCTCACATCCCTTAGAAAAGTTAATTAAAGGAGGCCGAGATCTGCAAAGTGAGAAGTGCCATTGCCAAGGCAGCTCCTCCGTGTTCCTTTTCTTGCTCCTCTGACCTGAACACGAGCACAGACCTCGTTCCTGCTCCTTCCATGCTGTATTTCCACAAACTTAATGCTCCCAATGTGGGGAGCAGCAAGCCATTATCAGATGCTCAGATGAGATGGATCTAATGGCTGAGTTGCAGTTTATAGGGTAAGTACAATTATTGTTAACCTCCCCCCTCCCCTTTTGCAGGCACAGGGAAATTGCATTATTTACCCCAAATTTCACATGAAGTCATTCAGAGAGTGAGGGAATTGGCCGAGGTAATAACATGTGCAGAGTTCCTGAGATATGGAAAATAGAGAATTGAGACCTCCTTTTCCTGCACCAGATGAGTGCATGGCTATCACCTTCTTGTGAAAGAGATTCCCAATCCCTCTCCCATCCTGTGAAGTCCCAGCCAGTTTGTGATGCACTCAAGCAGCAGAGACAAAAAATCTTTAACAAATGGGGCCAGGAAGGAAACAGCTTTAATTCTTTGGCCAGAGAGCCTCTCTGACGAGCAGTGGTTTACAGGACTACACACAGACAAGAACCCTCTGGGCTTTTCTTAAAGTCTTGTGGTCTTCATATTTATAGGAGAAAAACGCCAAGAAATATCAAAGCTGTATCTTGTCTCGCTTTGTTAGCACGGCTCTCCAGCCTGCAGAGCTGATTCTTTTCATTGGACAATTTCTGTCTCCAGTGAGGACCATCCAAGCAGCTCTCAGCAAGGCCTTCAGCCCCTGACCTCGGAGCTGAAAGCCACCATGGCCCTTTCATGCTCAGAATTCCTGGTAGGAAGTTTGGTTTCCATGCTTTACCATGGTTTCCCTCCCAACTTTGATCTTCGCTCTCGGGAGTCTCGTTTAGACTCAGCTGCATCCTCATCTCTGGCCTCAATCTTTCACAGCAGAGTGCCCTACTTATCAAAGTGTGACAGCTCTCCTAACCCCCCACCCACTCCCCACTGGAGGTGCAGGAGCTTCTCCAACTGCTGCGAAAACAGATGAGTTAAATTGGCCAAGCTGCTTCTCGTCGTACCCCAAATGTTTGGTCTCCTCTTTGGTCACTGCAGCTTGAGGCTGTCAGTGCTCCATCAGGAGTCCCCAAATCCAGAGTGCGGGAGGGGCTGGTTTTTGGAGTGTTTCCATGGATAACTGGCTCGTTTTGGCTCATCATTTTGCTGGACGCTGCTTTATTCTTGAATCACAGAATTATAGAATATCCTGAGTTGGGAGGGACCCACAGGGATCATCAAATCCAACTCCTGGCCCTGCACGGACCCCCAGCAATCCCACAAAGATTAATTCCCCCAGGTTTGGCTCCTGGGGCTTGGGCAGGCAGAGTTTTTGGCTTTTTTTAATTTTGTGTTTGTGAAGCCATTTACATATTGCATCTACAGCTTAAACTTTGCAGTTTGGGTATTTTTTATAAACCCGAGGCTTCTGCAGCTCTGGCAGCCTTGGGGAATGTTTTGTGCCCCACCACCCTCTGGGGAAAAAAACCTTTCCCAAATATCCACCAAAACCTCCCCTGATACCCCTCCAGCCATTCCATTGCGACCTGTCCCTGTTCAAGGATTTGAGGGCCCCCTCAAAACCCAATAATTTGGATTTGGGAGCCACCTCAAAACCTGATAATTCAGATTTGAGGGCCACCTCAAAGGCTGATAATTCAGATTTGAGGGCCATCTCAAAACCTGATAATTTGGATTTGAGGACCCCCTCAAAACCAGATAATTTGGATTTGAGGGCCACCTCAAAGGCTGATAATTCGGATTTGAGGGCCACCTCAAAACCTGATAATTCAGATTTGAGGGCCACCTCAAAGGCTGATAATTTGGATTTGAGGGCCACCTCAAAGGCTGATAATTCAGATTTGAGGGCCACCTCAAAGGCTGATAATTTGGATTTGAGGGCCATCTCAAAACCTGATAATTCAGATTTGAGGGCCACCTCAAAGGCTGATAATTCGAATTTGAGGGCCAGCTCAAAGGCTGATAATTCAGATTTGAGGGCCCCCTCAAAGGCTGATAATTCCTAAATTCTCCCCGTGCCTGTGTGGCTGCAGCTGTGTCAGCATGAGTCAGCAGTGCCATCACTTGGGATGTGGTGCATGAGTAACAAACCTGCAGAGCACGACAAAATCTCCTCCTGGCTCCGTGTTTCTCTGAAGAACCCTTCAGTAGGAAAAAGAGTCGTTAGATGTTTATGAGCAATCTCTTTTTTTCGGGGGGGGAAAAAAAAAAAAACGGCGAGAACTGTTTATTCTTTTATTGGAGAGAACAGAAGGCTGAAAGTGAAACTTGAAAATTGCATCAAAGGGAGAAGCAGAGCTGGGAGCACATTGTTCCCTGTGTCCTCTGGAGATGAGGCCCACCAGCCAGCTCTGGGATTCTTCTCAAAGAGAAAAACTCTCTTGTGCCAGCTCCATCTGACTGAGGGGATCTGCTGGGCTGCAGGCCCCTTTTTTTTTTATTTTATTTTATTTTGTTTGTGGGCTGGTGACAGGTTTTTTTCCCCCCTCAGCTTCCTCCTCAGCAGTCCATTTAGAAGTGGCTCATATTTTGTTATTACCTCTGATGGTTCTGCAAACGGCCGTATCTGGGAGTTAACTCTCATTTATGATCTCCTCATAATGATAAAGTGGCTCTTTTAAGAGTCCTGTTGCTTGCCAAAAACCTATTATTGCAAAAGTCTGTAGCCATTTCTGAAATAATTTATTGGACAATGGCACTCGGAGCAAGAAGCTCTCATTTGATACCAGTATTTAAATACATTTTAATGTACCCATCACCAGAAAACCCAGATGCCGTGGATATGAGCTTAGCATTATCTTTCTCTTCAAAAGAACCATTTTCCCCAGTCCATAAGAACCATTCCCCAGTGAATAAACATTCCGTTCATCCCTGAAGCAGATTTCAGGAAGGACACTTGGAGAAGTTTGCTGAGCCAAGGGATCTCCACGAAGAGGGAACAGCAGGAAAGGACAGACAGGTGCAAAGACATCCCAGCTTCTCCTGCCCGTGTCCAGAGCTTCCCAAAGGGAGCTGGCTGAGCTCTGGGAGCTGAGCTGACATGCCAGGATCAATAAACCACGGCTGGAGCTGGTTCATGTCCACAGCTGAGCAGTGCAGGACCCTCAGACTCCATGGAAATTAAAGGAAGTTTTACCCAGAGTTAGTTCTGCCCACGAGGTCAGATCATGCAGGGTGGGTTTGGGCCCAGCTGCAAAAATCATTTATTCTATAAAGATGCGTTATTTCACATTTATAAATCATCCTCTCTCCCTCAAACACCGAGTCATTCACCAAGAGGATGAGTTATTTCCTTTTGGTGAGTCTCTCAGATTAAGAATCAGTTGAGTTTTTCTTTTTATTGTTATTATTATTATTTTTATTTTTGTTTTAAATCACATGAGTTGAGTGACTCACGAGGGCTGTAGGTGGTATTTGTTTTGCTGTCTGGAATCAAGAATCAAGCTTGTCTTTGTCAGGAGATTGATACAACATTGGTTTTGGCCAGGAGCAGGGGAGGAGAAAGGACATCACTTAGCAGATACTTAAAATGTGGTCAGGCTCTGAAAAGCGACTCTTAGAAATGACATTGTGGTTTTCCATATTTATTTTCTCTCAACAGCTTCCAGGAACAATCTGCTGAGCTCACAAATCCAAAGGTGATTTGTTGAGCTGTCACCTCTCCGTGGAGGGGGTTTGAAAACCCCGCTCTTTTCCAGGGGCCTCTTCCATCACCGCTGTTAATAAGGATTCCAGGACTGGAAAGTGCCTGACACTGCTGCTGATGGATGCACGGGGCTGAGTAAACTCCAGCTTTTGCTCTGCCACGGCTCCCTCGGCTTATCAGGGCTGAGAAGGGGCCATAATTCAGCCTCAGCTTGAGTTAACGCAGAGGTGCACGGAAGGAAGATTAAAAAGCAGGATGGTCCAGTGGGTTAAGACAGCTCTGAGGCCTTAATTCAAGTCCCAGCTTTAAAATAATCACGGCAGCTGCGCTCTACGCTGCCTCGCCCAACTGTGAGAAAAGCAGTTTAGAATTAGTCAAAATTATTAATATGTAGATAAAAGATATGTAGATATCTTTTAGCAGGATTGCTTTTTCGACCGAAGCAGGTAGAAGGATTGCCCAGGGTTTCAAGGAGAATTTCCCAAGGTTTCAAGGAGCATTGGCCAAGGTTTCAAGGAGCATTTCCCAAGGTTTCAAGGAGCATTTCCCAAGGTTTCAAGGAGCATTTCCCAAATAGTTTTCATGGTTCTGCCATGGGACTTCCCTTATGGTGAAAAACACCTGTGCTACAAGGTGGAGAAAAGTAAAATTGGTGTGTGGTAGCTGGAGAAAGGCTGTAGTTCAATATGTTGTCCAAATCTCCTGATTTTTTGGGAATGGGTGAGTCAGATAAAGTAGAACTCATTTTCTTCCTTCCTCATGATGCACAAACAGGAGAATGCAGAAAGGGAAATGAAAAAAAATGGAGAGAATAGAAATAGGAAATTTAAAAAACCCTAAATGCTAAAAAACCCTTAATAAAAAACCCTTTTTGCATTAAACAAAATCAGTTTGGGGGTTACCAGATCATCAGAAGTCACACCTTCACATTTATAAATGCAGCTGGTGACAAATTCTAGTGCAGATTCCTGGTGCCTCTCAAAAACTGAATGGAAAAGGAGGAATAAGCCAAGTTTCAAATGAAGGGTTTGGAAACAGCTTGCAATAAAGACAAGTTTGTAATTGCCCTGGTGACCACTGGCTTGGATGGAGACTGGAGGAGCAGCCAGATCATTCCTCCAACCCCAAAAACCAAAATGTTGGCTTCCTGATACCTGTGCAGGAGCTCAGCTGGAGCGTGGAGATGACATTGATCCCACTCCAAAACTTTGTGTGAGTGCATGAAATGCCACATTCCCCTCCCCAAACACCCAGAGCTAATTAGTCCATGTGGAACGAAGCTGCTGCTGCTGCCAGAGCTAGCAGGGGTTCCTCTCCTTGCACACAGAGTCAGGCAAAAATAAATCAGCACAACTGAAACATCCTGGGCTTGCCATGGCAAAAAAAAAAGCAGCCAATCACACAAGTGATGATCTTGAGAAAAATCACTTCATTTCTTCCATGGAAAATATTCACAGGCGGTCAAGATGCCAAAAAATTAAGTCATTCTTTTATAACCCATTAGGCCATGGAGAAAAATGAGGGATGATCACTTCCTTTAGATACCTTAAAAATCAGGTAACTGACTTGCCCATGTGAAAACATGCATGGGTTATGAATTTTTATTTCCAGAACATGTCGTCTCTATGACTGACACGCTCAGGGTATAATTTTCCTGTGCAAAGGTGAAGCAATTTTTGGTTGGGCAACGTTTATTGCTTTGCATTCTTTTTTAATTGAATTAATTTTAAATCAGCCTTTTCAGGGAAAGCTCGTTGGGAAGAAATTTGGCCTAATGAGGCCTGAAGTCGTGAGCCAGGAATCCAAAGTCCTTTTTTTCTCAAGTGCTGTTAAAGCCTGGTCCAAACTGAAGCAGGAGGGAAGAGTCCCATGGACTCTTCAAAGGGTCTGACTCAGGCAGGTTTTCCTCTGTGGCGGTTTCCTCATCTTTTAAAGTTGGCAGAAATGCCAATTTCCGAGCTATGGGAGCCTCATGATTCACCCACCCTGCGCAAGGATCGCGGCGAGTTTTGCCTGAGGGACTGCAGAGAAATTACAGCAGGTTTGTTTTATCAACAGCTCTTCCACAGAACTGGAGGAGCGGAGTTGGATCCGCGAACCCAGGAGGTTGGGGAGAGGAGACATCCGTAAAAATCTCTGGAGGGACTGGGAGAGGGTGGAACATGAATCTTGTGAGGGCTCAGGTTACAGGGCTGAGGAAATTCGCTGCAGGTTTGGCTCCTGGGGCTTGGGCAGGCAGAGTTTTTGGCTCAGCTGGGAATATTTTGTGTTTCTGAAGCCATTTACACCGTGCATCTACAGCTTAAACTTTGCAGTTTGGGTATTTTTTTATAAACCCAAGGCTTGTGTGAGTGTTCATTCTATTTTGTTTGAATTTATGGGTACAAAGATGGCACTTTTAGGTCATCTCCACAAAGTCTAAGCTGAACCAAGCCCTGATTCAACCATCACAGCGTTTAAATTTGATCCCAGGTTGGAATTGGTGATCTGGCCCTTCTTGAGCTGTTCCGCTTCCAACCTTTGCCTGAATGTCCCCAACTTTGTCCCTGTGAGGCAAAACCAGCCCCTGTGGGGATGGCTCTGGTCCCTGAGGGCTTCACAGAGACTTTGCCAGGCCCAAGTGAAGCCATTGGGTAAATCCTTGGGGAATTTTTGGGCTGAGTGGGTCATTCTTAGGCACAGAAATGAGTGTTGGATTGCCATCCTCAGCTCCCAGCTTCAGCCTCTCAGGGACTGGGAGAAACTGGGAGGAACTGGGAGCAACTCTGCAGAGCCACTTCTCGTAAAGGTGAGTGCCCTGAAAAGTACTTTTGAAAGCTTTCTTTTTTTTGCCCCCCCCCCACATTTCTGGAACAAAGAGAGAACGGAGTGGGAAAAGAGGGCTGGGAGCTTATTGACAAATGAGAGCTGCAACTGCAACCCAGACACACACAGCGAGCCCAGATTACAGTAATTTTAATTGCTTGTAATGCAGCCCCCTCTCCCCCTCCTCGCTCTCTCCT
>VZTZ01015826.1:1099-38292 GCA_013400955.1 Drymodes brunneopygia
TTCCCGGCCCTGGACACGCTCCAGGCCCTCCCGATCTCTCCTGCAGGAGCCAGAACTGGGCACAGCCCTGGAGGTGCTGGGAGGGAGGGGTGGGTGTGAAGTACAACAGAACACATGCTGTGGGAGGGGGAAATCTTTCCATAACTCGTTTTTTCTTAAAAAATGGTATTTCAGATTTTTTCTTAGGTAGGATTTGGCGTTTAGTGATCTCAGGACAATGTGAGAGCAGTGACTTAAAAAAGAGGAACCGCAGAAAATGAGGGACTCGGGAATTTGCAGATAAGGCTGAGAGTCACAACATCGGACAGCTGGAAAGTGCAGGTGATTTTTATCTGGCCTGAAAGGGAGACTTGCTCTGGGGCAAGGGGAGATGGCTGAAAATATTCTCCAGGAATGGAGAGGTGTGTTTGGGAGCAGATGGAGAGGGAGCTGGGGGGTGGGGCAGGGTGGGGTCTGCCTGGAGAAAAGGAGGCTCAGGGTGGACTTTTGCACTCTCATAACTCCCTGACCAGAGGCTCAGCTTGGACAGCAGGAGCAATTTGCCCATGGAAAGGGTGCTCAGGCCTTGGCAGGGGCTGCCCAGGGAGCTTTGCAGTGCCCATCCCTGCAGGTGGCCCAGGAAGGGCTGGAGGTGGCACTGAGTGCTCTGGGCTGGGGACAAGGTGGGCATGGGGCACAGCTGGGACTGCATGGGCTGGGAGGGCTTTGCCAGCCTCGGGGATTCCATGGGAGAAGGTGGGGAAGGCTCAGGGTGCAGTGTACCAGAGGAGCTCTCCCAGGAACTCTTCTCAGATTGGGAAGCTCTGGGAGTTTGTCAGATCAACTTTTCCTGGCTTTTGCTAGGATAGTTTCACTGAAATTCCTCTTTCTGCAACAAATGAATTCTGTAAGGATTTGCCTGTGGAAGTGTGGAGACCCTTAACACTCCAAAATTGTGGTGTGTGTCTGTTGCAGTAGTGGGTGGTGACACAAATCACTTTTCTAGTTCTTCTGTCAGGGAAATGTAGGATACTGTTTGCTCTGAGCTGGTTTAGTCTCCAGCTGTTAAGAGATGGTGGAAGGCTGTGGCTGCTCCCAGTCTGAAATTGGCCATTCCCAGAAAGTGCTGTAGGTTTTAGGGAAATAAACACATCAGTTTCAAAGATGGGCAGATGGATGTAGAGATTTCCCTGTGGGAGGCTGTGAGGGCAGTGCCCCATCCCTGTGTGCTTGCCTTGGCTGGGAGCAGGTAAAGGGAGCTGGGATGGGGGAACTGCCAAACCTGGGCCCAGGGAAAGGGCAGCTTTGGCTTTAACTGGAATTGTTGGCTTTGGGAATATTCCTGCTCTGGGCCATTCTTGAGTAGCTGAAGTTCTTAGTTCTGCAGTGCTGTGTGTGGCAACTGCTACCAGGGAGTACCTGAGAGTGTGGGGGAATTCCTGCATTTCCTGCTGAATATGGAGGGGAGTGGGTAATACTGGCATTTTTTGGGTTAATGGGGCATTATTTTAATTACGTGTATTTTTTCTGGTTTGTATTGTCATTTTCTTTTGTCTAATATGGCTTTTCTTGGATCCTTACATCCGTTATTTTTGGTGAGCATGGCATTTTTGGGGGTAATACTGGCTTTTTTAACATCAGCATTTTTTGGCTTATATGGCCTTTTTGGGTTAATATGGCATTTTGGTTTGTCTAGTTCTAGGTTTTTTTGGGTTTTTTTTATGCTAGTTCTGCCATTTTGGGGCTAATATGAATAATTTTTGGTGGTAGTACTGGTTTTTTTTGTTAATCTGTCACATTTTTGGCTAATCTGGAATTTTCAGTGGTGGAGCTGCAGGAAAACACCCCACAGTTCACTGACTGTGCCCGAGGAGCACGGTTTGTTGACAAACTCAGGGAGTTGGAGCAGAGTCTGTACCTGTTTGTGCTCAGGGAGGAGATTGAGGAGAGGCAGCAGGAAATGTGCTGTAAATAAACCATGGGAAAGGTAGGAGAGGGAATTGGACCCAGCAAAACTCCCCTGGAACAGCAACTGCTGGGAAGTGCAGAAGTGGGGAGCAGAGGAAGAGTGGATTCCTGTAATCACTGTGCAGTGCATTCCCCTCTGTGGTGTTTGAAGCAGTTGGCAAAGAGGGTTGAACAGGAAAATCAATCCTGGAAACCCCCAGGATTGCCATGGGATCGCCACAGCCCAGGACACAGGCTGGGATGTGCAGAAACTCCTGCCGTAATTAAGGGTGACACTTTAATTTTAGGGGCACTGATGTTTAGTGACACCTCCTTAGCTGTGGTGTCACTGGAATGTTGGTGTCCTTGACCCCCCCAGGGTCCTGTCTGGGTTTGGAGTCACACACTGCCATGGAGTTTGTGCTGAAGGATTCCAGTGGGATTGCTGGCCTTGGCAGTGAGGGAGATGGAAAATGAGCTTGCAGGATGAGCTTTCAATAAAACCTCAACTGTGCTTTCCAGGTCTAGGAAGAAAACCTGATAAATCCTGAAAATGTTCAACAAATCCTTTGGAACTCCGTTCGGAGGCAGCACCGGCTTTGGGACAACTTCTACTTTTGGGCAAAGTAAGTAAAATATCTAAAGTGGTTTTAAGGTGGTTTTTAATGAGGTGTCTTTTCCTGGAGTGCAGCTCAGAGAGTCCCATGGAGGTGGTGATCCCTCGTGGGATGGAATTAGGGACTTGCTGGATGCTCCAGCTGGCTTGAATGAGGTTCAGGAGCCTGAGGCTTCACCCCTAACCAAGCTTTTAGTTGGGGCAGACACCAGGACTCCACATCTACCTTGGAAACTTCCCTCTGTAGGAAGAGTGGAAAATGCAGTGCTTGGGGAAAGTGGTGTCGGTGAGGCTTTTTGAGATTGAAACAAATCAGTGCTGGGTTTGTTGGGAAGCCTTGGAGGGAAGAGCTGTGTGTTGTGAGGGTGTTTGTGGAGCTCCAGGCTGTTGGGAAGGGACTCACTGGGCTCTGCTTGCAGATGCTGGCTTTGGTACAACCAGCGGAGGAGCCTTCGGGACGTCGGCCTTCGGCTCCAACAACAACACCGGGGGCCTCTTTGGGAGCACTCAGACAAAGCCAGGTACTGCCCTGGGCCTGGAGGGGAGAAAGGGAGAAACTCCCAAACCAGGGAATCCTCAACAGAAAATAACCAAACAGCCTCCCAAGCCCAGAATGACAGAAACCCATCGAAGCCCCCAAGCACAGGAGGTTGTGAAGGAATAACAGCCTGTTTCTGTCTGCAGGAGGGTTGTTTGGGTCAACCACGTTCAACCAGCCAGCCACCTCCTCCACCAGCACCGGCTTTGGTTTTGGAACATCCACTGGGACATCAAACAGCCTCTTCGGGTCCACCAGCACTGGTGGAAGCCTCTTCTCATCCCAGAATAATGCCTTTGCACAGAACAAGCCAGCTGGCTTTGGAAGTGAGTGCAACTGATGCCCCTCTGCTGTTGGGTGGGAAAGCAGGGGGAGCTTGGATGTACCTGGGGGCTGGGATGGGGCTGGGATGGGGCTGGGGGGGGGATTCTCCTGGAGGATACAGTGACATCCGTGTGCCCACAGCAGCCAAGGGGGAGCCCACGTGCTCCTGAATGTGTAGTTGTGATTCCAGCCCTAAATTTTAAAATGAGTTGCCACAGGTGGTTGGCTGGAATTTTTTTATCCTGAAATCTCTTGGTGCTGTTTCATTTTAAGTTTTTATCCTGTGGCAGAGCAGTTACAGTTGGGTTTGTCTGTGGCAGGAGAAGATAGGGAATGCTGTTAAACTCTTCTGTAATTCCATGAAGCAAAAGCAGCTGCTTGAAACCCCTTCTGGGGAAAAAAAGGAGCCTTGCTGATTCTCCTTATTATAAAATTATTGTATTATTTTCTTCCTACTTGTCAGGAGTAGAAGGAAGCTGCCTGCTGTGGTTTGTCTGGTGTTTCTGGAGTGCTGAGTTAGGGACACTTCTACAGTAGAGAGCTGCATTAGCAGCACCATCAGTTTCCAGCTCTGCTGTCAAATTATTTTTCTGAGCCGTTTTTTCCATTTTCAAACCAATTTCTAATTTGAATGAAGTATTAGGGTTTAAGTTTTAAATTTCATGTTTGTTTTAATACTGCTGTTGTTATTTTTTTATGCTTTATTCAGACTTCGGTACAAGCACCAGCAGTGGGGGGCTCTTTGGGACCACCAACACCACTTCCAACCCCTTTGGGAGCACCTCTGGCTCTCTCTTTGGCCCACCCAGCTTTACTGCTGCTCCAACTGGCACGACTATTAAATTTAATGTAAGTTCTGCTTTTTCTTCTTAATCCAGCCTGTTCTCTGTGGGAAACATTCCGTTTTGCAGTTGTTCGTGTGATGTCTTGGTCACTGAGGTGAAAAAATGAGTTCATATGCAAGTGTTCTGAAATTATTTGTAAACATCCCTTTAGAGGGACTGTAGCAGTGGAAATAGGTGTAATTAACTCCAGGTTTTGTCCTGAATTTGACAAACTTCTCAAACACTGTAGAATTTCAGACTTGCTGGGTTTAGAGCTGTTCTAATGCTGAAAGGGTAGGTGAAGGGGCTTGTAAAGCTGAGCCTTCCAGGAGGTGCTGTGGAATTCAAGGTGATCCCTGGCAAATGCTGGCAGCAATAAGGGTTAGAGACATCTTGGGATGGGTAAGAATCACTGCAGCTCTGCTGGGCCAGCCTGGCTTTGGGAAAGGGACCTGCAAGGACAGGAGTGGGGTCCTGCCTCCTCTGGACGAGTCCCCTTTAAGACAGGATTCAGTAACTGCTACAGAGTTCTGTGGCGTTGGACCTGGAGGGTGGCCCAGCAGAGAGGCCTTGAGGAGCTGGGCTAACTGGGGCCTGCTGCAAGAGGGACTCTTTTCCCCAAAAATTGGTTCATGCAGATCTCATCCCTCTTCATTTCTGGACTGAGCTGATGTAAGATTGAGGCTTTGGGGGCAGAGCTGTGGTGCTGCCTGGGCTATTGCAGTGATGCTGATTTGTACTTTCATAGCACTGTTAAAAAAAGAGGGGAGAGTGAAATTCATGCAGAGCTCCAGGATTTGTGTCAGAAGCTGAGGTAAACTGCTTTTAAAATGAAACCAAAAGCAGAATTGCTGGGAGTTGTTTTGGGTGTTTCTGGGGCAAATTCCACTGTTGATTGTCATTGAGCACACCTGGGTGAGGCTTCAGCTGTACAAATAATGATGGAATCATAAAACCGTGGAGTCACTCAAGGTTTAGACTGGGGCCTTAAAGCCCATCCCACCCCTGCCATGGCAGGGACACCTCCCACTGTCCCAGGCTGCTCCAAACCCCAATTTCCAACCTGGACATCCTTGGGCACTGCCAGGGATCCAGGGGCAGCCACAGCAAATCTGGGCACCCTGTGCCAGGGCCTGCCCACCCTGCCAGGGAACAATTCCTGCCCAATCTCCCATCCAGCCCTGCCCTCTGCCACTGGGAAGCCATTCCCTGTGTCCTGGCACTCCATTCTTTGTTCCCAGTCCCTCTCCAGCTCTCCTGGAACCCCTTCAGGCACTGGAGGGGGCTCTGACCACTCCCTGGAGCCTTCTCCTCTCCAGGTGAACACCCCCAGCTCTCCCAGCCTGGCTCCAGAGCAGAGGGCCTCCAGTTCTTGGAGTACCTCTGTGGCCTCCTCTGGACTCTCTCCTAGAACTCCAGGTCCTCCTTATCCTGAGGCCCCAGGTCTGGAGGCAGCTCTGCAGGTGGGGTCTTGCCCGAGCAGAGGAGTTCTACAGAGCCTCAGGATTTCCCAGGGTGTGCAGGGAGTTCTGGCTGTGTTTCCCCAAAGCTGTGTGGATTTTAACCTGGCCCTTCCTCCCTCTGTGCAGCCCCCGACCGGCACCGACACCATGGTGAAATCGGGCGTCAGCACCAACATCAACACCAAGCACCAGTGCATCACTGCCATGAAGGAGTATGAGAGCAAGTCCCTCGAGGTCAGTGCAGGGGGGACACAGCCTTACCCTGGGCCTTTCTGGGCCATAATTACTGTCTGTGCTCATTAATGGAAAAAGATTAATGAACCTTCAATATCTGCGTCACACACGAGAGGTGTTGTCAAGTAAAACAATTAATGCAACGCCACATTAATTGCAGTTGGGTTTAAATGCTTAATGTAGGTCTGGAAGAGCTGAAATTCCATCTTGTCAGAAGGACATGAGATCCCGTTGGGAACAGCCCTGCTCTGCTGAGATAACAGCAGGATCCCAGGCAGAACTCAGTTATTTATTATAAACTAGTGCTCCCAAGGATTTAACCTGAGGCCTTCCCTTTTGGGTTGGTTTGTTTGACCCTTCAAAACAGATTGTTTATGAAAAGATCTAAAAAAGCTCTGGGAAGTTAAACTGAGGCCCAAACACAGATCTGAGTTCAGGTCCCATTTTTGGTGTCCTTATTTTTAAAAATATGGGTTTTACAGCTTTTCTTGAGCCTTCACCTTGGTGAAGATTGTGTGCTGTGTGAGTGTGGTAAGGTCACTTGGCTGCACTTGCCCTGTGTAAAAAGAGCTGGATTTTCCTCTAGGAGCTCCGTTTGGAAGACTATCAGGCAAACAGGAAAGGGCCCACAAATCCTGTAGGAGCAGGAGCCACTGCTGGCTTGTTTGGCTCTTCCACTGCCACGTCCAGCACAGCCACAGGACTTTTTGGCTCTTCCACTACTAATACAGGCTTCTCCTATGGACAGAATAAAACTGCTTTTGGAACCAGTAAGTATTGCCTGGCCCTGGCATTCTTATGAGTGCATGTGCAAATATTCTGTTAAACCCTTAAAAATTCTGTGATGCAAAATGCTGAAACATTGGTGTGAGCTCAGAGTTGTGTTGGTTGTATTGCCAGCATTCACTAGTGGGGCTCTTTGCCATAGAAATCTGTTTTCTTACTTTTCCTTGGAAAAATTCAAACAACACTTGCATTTTTATTAGATTTAGGTGCAAACTGAAAGGTAAATAGATCATAGAATCCCAGAATGGTTTGGGTTGGAAGGGACCTTGAAGCTCACCCAGTTTCACCCTGCCATGGGCAGGGACACCTCCCACTGTCCCAGGCTGCTCCAAGCCCCAGTGTCCAACCTGGACATCCTTGGGCACTGCCAGGGATCCAGGGGCAGCCCCAGCAAATCTGGGCACCCTGTGCCAGGGCCTGCCCACCCTCCCAGGGAAGGATAGTTTCCTAATAATGGATATTTGTGTTTGTGGGATTTGACTGTAAACAGATCCAAATCCTTCAGGCTGTAGGTATGGAAATGCTTTTTGGATGAGCAGAGATGGGGCCCAGGGAGCAGCTGGAGCTGGGCCAGGGCAGGCTCGGGCTGCAGAGCAGGGCAAGGCCCTTCCCCCAGAGGGTGCTGGGCACTGCCCAGGCTCCCCAGGGAATGGGCACGGCCCCGAGGCTGCCAGAGCTCCAGGAGCTGCCAGGGATGCCCAGGCTGGGATTGCTGGGGGCTCTGGGCAGGGCCAGGGCTGGCACTGGGTGATCCCTGGGGATCCCTTCCAGCTCAGGGCCTTCTGTGACCTTTTTTCCTGTTGAATGCTGGCGTGTGGGATCTGCTGGGTTTGGTCTCTAACCCCGTTGGTGTCCCAGGTACCACCGGCTTTGGCACCGGCACCACCGGGGGGCTCTTCGGGCAGCAGTCGCAGACCACGAGCCTGTTCAACAAACCCTTCGGCCAGGCCACCACCACACAGAACACTGGCTTCTCCTTCGGGGGCACCAGCACCCTGGGCCAGCCCAACACCAACACCATGGTAAGGGGGGCTGCAGGAGCTGCTCCTGTGGGGCACGGGGGGCTGTAGGATTGGGCTGTTCCTCACGTTCCACCACAGTCTGGTAAAACCAGGCTGCCGAGCTCTGAAGGCTGCGCTGGAGTGAGGAACCTCCTGGCAGTCAGCTTTGCTCCTGACAGTTGGAGAACAGTCAGCTGTTCACAAATCATGTACCCACTCACCTCCTCAAGCAGCTGCTCTCTGGCAACTCCAGTGCTTCTGATCATTTTCACACAGATAATGTCTTTCCATGATTAACCTTCTGTGGGAATTCAAATCCTGGGCTTTCTGGTGACAGATGAGCAGCATTTGTGGGCTTTTTTGACAGAAAGAGTCTATGTAGTTGTAACTTGTTGCATAACTAGAGGCTTTGGCTCCAAATACCCTGTGTTCTTTGTGAATTTGTTGTGACTTCTCCCAGAAAACCCTGTGAAATGTTTCTTTTCCATCTCCCTTGCTTAAAGCAATGAGGGAATTCCAATATCCTTTAAAGCTTGGAGCATACATTTTTGTTTGTTGTTTTGTTTTTTTAATTTTGTTTTTGTAACTCATTTCTTGGAGGAGAACTAAAGCTTCTGGAGTGCTCTTCACCCCTCCTCTTCCCCCAGCACGAGGGCAAATGTAGCATTGTTTTATTGCCTGATTTTGTGTGTTGGATCTGTTGTTGTCAGTGCTGGACTTGGAAAAGCCTGGGAGCATTACCTTAACCTGGTTCCTGTTTGTAGGGTCTCTTTGGGGTCACCCAGCCCTCGCAGCCTGGAGGCCTTTTTGGGACAGCTGCCAATACAAATGCTGGGACTGGATTTGGAACGGGAACTGGCCTTTTTGGACAAGCCAACACAGGATTTGGTGTTGGTGGTTCGGTATGTTTGTGCCTTCGTCATAAAGAGCAAAAGCCAAGCAGAGCCCTGCTCCAGAGTGCTGACCTTCATGGAAGTTGTGTTAGCTGAGGAATTAAGGTGTCTGAGATACAAAAGTCAGGTAGTTTGCTGTAAACTGGAGGATAAACAGGTGTAGTGGAGTAATTTTTTTTAACAAGTGATGTGTGGAGTGATGAAAGCAGCAGGGGAGGCGGAGGTTCTCAGTGCCTGTGGGTGCCTCAGCATAGGGTTGGAAGCACAGATTGTAAGTTGTGATGGACCAAAACCAGCCTTGGGTTTTGATATTCAGTCATTTTGGTTCTGGTGAGCAAAATTTACAGCATCACTGAGATTGGAAAAGTCCCTTAAACCCCTTGAGTCTGGCCCTAACAGCTGCTTTTGGGGGGTCTTGCACATGGCTTGGGATAACCCCCAGTCATGGGAGGGCGGGCTGGGGGGGCTCGGTTGTGCTTGGCTTTAGTTCTGCTTCTTTTCCTGCAGCCAAACACCGATACAATTCCTGTGGTATCAGCCTCTCAGGTTTCCAATTTGCTGTTGTTTTCCTTTCAGACCCTGTTTGGGAACAAGCCTGCTGGGTTTGGAGCCACCACGACCAGCGCTCCCTCGTTCGGCACCACCACGGGCGGGGGCCTCTTTGGTAACAAACCTGCTCTGACTTTAGGAACCCCTACAAACCCCTCCAGTTTGGGGACAGGGAAAAAAAAAAGTGGGGTTTCAGTAATTTAAAGTTGTACTGTATATACCACACGCTGCTGAGAGCATGTGCTAAGTATTGTAGTGTTGGAATTGTCAGGTGAGCCACGGCCCTGCCACAGGGAAATGGGCTGAGTTGTGGCTTTGCTCTTGGTGGGGCTCCCTGACTCAGGAAGTGCCACTGTTTTGGTGAGTCCTTAAAGGAATGTTCAGCCTGTGATAGATAGGAGAGCCCCTGGGAGGATTGGGAAGGGCATTCCCAGCAGGTCACGGGGGGGATCCTGCCCCTCTGCTCAGCTCCAGGGAGGCTCATCTGGAGTGCCCTGGTCAGTTCTGGACTCCACAGTTCAAGGAAGACCAGGAACTACTGGAGAGAGTCCAGGGAAGGCCATGGAGATGATTTGGGGTCTGGAGCATCTCTGATGAGGAGAGACCACAGGAGCTGGGCCTGGTCAGTCTGGAGAAGGAAAGGCTGAGAGGGGATCCATCAATTCATACAGATCTCCCATCAATTCATACGGATCTCCTATCAATTCATACAGATCTCCCATCAATTCATACAGATATCTTATTAATCCATTCAAACATCCCATCAATTCATACAAATATCCTATCAATTCATACAAACGTCCCATCAATTCATACAAATATCCCATCAATTCATACAAATATCCTATAAATCCATACAAATCTCCCATAAATCCATACAAATATCCCATCAATTCATACAAATATCCCATAAATTGATACAAATATCTTATTAATCCATACAATCATCCCATCAATTCATACAAATCTCCCATCAATTCATACAAACATCCCATCAATCCATGCAAATCTCCCCAAGGGCTGTCAGAGGATGGTGCCAGCCTCTGCTCAGTGGTGCCAGGACAAGGAGCAATGGCCAGGAACTAAAACACAACAATTCCAGCCCAGCCTGAGGAAGAACTTCCTTCCATGGAGGGGCAGAGCCCTGGAACAGCTGCCCAGGGAGGGGCTGGAGCCTCCCTCTGTGAGACATCCCAAAGCCCCTGGACACCTTCCTGTGTCACTGCTCCAGGTGACCCTGCCTGGGCAGGGGTTGGACTGGGTGATCCCAGAGGTCCCTCCCAACTCCAACCATTCTGTAATGCTGTGGTTGAAAAACCCTGAAATCAAAGATTCAGGGAGCAGAGGGGTTTGTTAGAAAGCTATGAACAGCCTGTGTTGGCACAACAGCACTTGGGGAATTGGGGTAAAATCAGTGATCCCTGGGCTTGGGCAGGTGTCGGGAGATCCTGCACTGCAGTGAGGATGAAATGAGTCAGTCCCAGTTTGGCTGGTGGCTGCTGTTGTCCTTGGTGGTGAGAAGGACCAAAGTCCTGAGCAGCTGGTGTTGTGTTCCTGCTGGCCCCTGGCACTGATGTGGGAACTGGGGTTAGGTGTGTGACTGAGCAGGAGGAATGTGTAGGGATGGCTGAAGGGAGTGGCAGCTTCTTTCATGGGACTCTGAAATCCCTTCTGCCTTTTTAATTCTGGACTTCAGAGCAACAAAACTGTGTCTCTGAGAGTGAGTCAGAGGGGGTTGGATCCTGACATCCCTTTCCTGCCCTGCTGTTTTGTGTTGGTTGTTTAAAGGTAGTGGGGCCTACCGTGCCTTTATCCTGCTGTGCCAGCCTGCCAGGATAGACAGGAAAGAACTCGAGGGAACTGGGTGATCCTTAAGGTCTTTCCCAAGTCAAGCTCTGTGCAGTTCTCAGTGCTCTGAACCAGGGCAGCACCTTGGCAAGCTGGCTTTGACTGTGGTGACCAGTCCTGGGCAAACCTCCCAGGGGTGTGGAAGGCACTTCTGAGTTCCTGTTCTGCTGGTCAGGATCTCCATGGCCCCACTGGTGTGTTGGCAGGGTTTGGTGTTTGCAGTGTGTGGTTTTGGTTTGCCTGTGTAGCAGTTTATAGGAGGAATGGGGTTGGATTCCAAGGGCTTGATGCACACCTGCAGTTTTTCAGTTTAATCCTGGCTTTGTGTACTAACAAGACAAGCATGGGATGGGGTCAGCATCTGCAGTAGAATTGAGCTCGTGGTAGATTTGGGGTGGCCTTGTTGCAGCTACAGCTGTGCCCTTGCACTGTGCAGATTTGAGTTCCCACCTGCTCTGTGGTGAGGGTCAGAGAGATGAGTGTGTGATATAAACAGGATGAAATGAGGTTTCTTCCCTCCAGGCACTTAAAAAGCCCCAGTGTGTTCTACTCTGTTACCAGATACAGCAGCATCATGTCAGCTCTGCCTTTCAGGGGAACTTTGAAGTTTGTGACAAACTGGAAAGCTTAAAAAGGCAGACCAGCCTTTTTCTATGCTGCTTTAATGCTGTATTTATAACTAAAATATGTTTCTTACCAGTGAAGTCCCTTCTTGCTGATTGTCAGTTTAACCTGCACTGCTGGAAACAGTGCAGGATTTGACTTTGACTGTGGCAGGGCTCTTTGACCCTGTGATGCTTATTTATTGAAATACATGGTTTTAATTTCATCTCTAATGAGCTGCTTGTTCTGTTGTTGAAGGTTTTGGTGCCAACACTGCTGGAAATAGCTTGTTTGGAAATAAGCCTGCGACTGGGACTCTGGGAACAGGACTTGGAACAGGGTTTGGAACAGGTGAGCAGTTTGCCAGCTCATTCCTCAGCAGCTTAAGCCCTCAGGCTGCAGTGCTGGTCCAGCCTGGCTACTGCCTGTAAATGAGTTAGGAAAGGCTGGGGATGTTTTAGCTTCAAGCCAGGATGGCTCTGAGCAGCTCCAAGGGGAGCTTCTTAGCCCACTGCCAAATGACCTGATAGAAATTGGGCAGCACTGATTACACTGGTGGGACTGGGGAGATCCTCTGTGCTCAGAGACTCTGCTCTGATCAGGAGGCTTGAGTGTCTGCAGCATCCATGGGCATGGAGAGTGATTCCTGCAGTTCAATAAGGGATTGATTCTTTGTTGTGCTTTGGTGTGTAAACCTGTCACAGTCCTGTAGTAAATGACAGCCACCTCTCGTGTCACAGCTCTGGGGGCAGGACAGACGTCCTTGTTTGGAAACACCCAGCCAAAGCTGGGGGGAACGTTGGGAACGGGAGCGTTCGGAGCCCCAGGATTCAACACATCCACAGCCACCCTGGGCTTTGGGGCCCCTCAGCCTGCTGTAGGTGAGTGTCCATGAGCTGCTGCTTGCTGCCTTGTTCCCACGTGCCTGAACACAGGAGCACACCCTTCCCAAAGGGTTTGGAACGACAGGACATCTCCTTGAGGCCACTTCTGTTCTCAGTCGGAGTGCAGGCCGTGTTAATGACCCTTTGTTGTTAGTTATATGTGTGTTTTTAAAGGAATTCCAAGTTGCTTTACATGGCAAGTAATTGCACCTGTTTTAGAGATTTGTCTTCAAGATTAGTGATGTTTCCCATCATTGAACTTGGGACAGCAAGAATAGATGTACAGGAAAAAAAAGTAAGGGAAGTGCAGCATTGGCTTTTTCAATACTTGCAGATAGGAGAGGCCTAGATGGCCTTTATTAACAGGAATGCTGTGCCACTGGGACAAAAATAAGACCCAGTTGTGTCCAGCTCTCCTGACTTCCTGCAGACCCTGACAGTAAGCTGTTGTTCTGAGTGGTTTTGTCGTTCTTTAGGAATGCCCCCTGGTTTTGTTGGAATTAGAATTAAGCTGCTTTTGGTGGCTTGAATGTTTCATGGTGTGAACTCTTAGAGCATTTTAACAGGAATTGAAATGAGATGCTTTAAAACAGAGGGACAAGATTTACAATCCATTGTAGAGGAGACTCTAGACCTGTATGTTTGGTTGTGGTAGCAGGAATGTCAAAATTCTGCATGAAATACTTTCCCTGCAGACCCTTTCAGATGCCAGCTGGGGTAGTTGAATATTCTGGCAGTCCAGGCTCTTTCCACTGCTCTGTAGCTCTGTGCCCTCAGCTGTTCATGTGAATATGGTTGCACTCTGAAAGAAGGAGATGCCCTTTGAGCTGCTGTGTTTCTGCCTGCCCTGGTTCTGTTCCCAGAGTTCTAAAACTGAAATGCTGCTCCTTTTGTAGCTCTGACAGACCCCAATGCCTCTGCAGCCCAGCAAGCTGTCCTCCAACAGCACCTCAACAGCCTGACCTACTCACCCTTTGGAGACTCCCCACTCTTCAGAAACCCCATGTCGGATCCAAAGAAGAAGGAAGAGGTGAGTGCACATCAACACTGAACTCATTTTATGGGTGGCATTTGAAATTACTTTGGTCTGTGTGCAGTCTTCAGTGCACACTGAGCTGCCCTCTGTGCTCTCCCAGTGGTGCAGTGGCTTTTTACCCTCCAGGACACAAAGTTCTTGATTTTATTCCAGTAGAAAGTTCCCTGCTAATGGCAGGGAGGTTGGAACTGCATGATCCTTAAGGTCCTTTCCAACCCAAACCATTCCATCACTTCCTGCTCTTGCTTGCATCAGAACCTTGGCTATAGAGTTCCTGTGCTCACTGCTGCTATTGGGAATAAAGATGGATTGTTGTTAATGCTTGGAATAATTGCAGTGCTTTGCGTAGGACATCTCTGAAAATCTCTGATAAACCTTTCCCTGTTGCTTTGTTCAAAAGATAACAAAACAAACACTGTCCAGGCTTTTCAAGTGTTAGGGGAGGTTCTGAGTGGCTGCTGCCCCTGGGCAGATTGCAGGGGCTGGAGGTGAGTCCTGCCTGGCAGTTGGAGCCTGGGGGATGGATGCAGGCTGATGGATGGGGCTGTGCAGGGAGCCCTCTAACCTGGCTGCAGTTACTGCTTCCCCTTTGCTTATCACCCCCTTTGCCTGTCAGGGCCCTGGGCTGGAGCACCCAGAAGCTCTGTCCCCATGCCCTGAGAGTTCCAACTGTCCTTCTTTCTGTTGCAGAGGCTGAAGCCGACCAACCCAGCAGCCCAGAAGGCCCTGACAACCCCCACCCACTACAAGCTGACCCCACGCCCCGCGACCAGAGTGCGGCCCAAGGCCCTGCAGTCGGCGGGCTCGGCCAAGTCCCAGCTCTTTGATGGGCTGGATGATGATGAACCCTCCCTGTCCAATGGAGCCTTCATGCCAAAGTGAGCTTCTCTTTTGTCTCTGTGTGAGGACCTTCTGTAAACTCCTGTGTATTATCCTAACTCCCGTGGTTTTGTGCCCTGGTTCAGATAGGAAGAACAGTAACAAGTTGTCTGTAAGATTTCACTAGAACTGTTTTCTGTAGAGATGGTAAAAAGGTTCAACTTAAACTTCTAAGGCCAAATAACTGCTAAAATGAGGTTAGCCCATGATAGGAGCAAAGCTCCTATAAAGTCATTTAGGAATTCTTACAAGGAAAGCTTGCACAGGGTAATACTTCCTGCTCCTGAACTGGGACTGTCATCAGGTTTGCTCATGCCCTTGGTATGGAGGCAGATGTCTGGTGTTTTTATCCCAGCCCTGGTTCTGTTTCAGATCCACATATGTTTCTATGAGAAATAAATAATGAATCTGCCTGAGTGAAGCTTTGGGTTCAGTTTTTAGGTACATCGGTGGCAATCAAGTAGAAAAGGGGTTTGGAAAGGTTTGGAGTTGAGTGAAAACAAAGAGTAAAAGACTAAAGTGACCCTGCAGTAAAATGAACCTGCACCTGTTGGCCAGACTTTCTGTGCTTCTAGAAAAGCTGATTTGGGAAACAGAGAACACTGTGGTTTGCTGAACTTGGGCTTTGAGTGTTTCCGTGGCTTGTGCTTTTTACAGCTCTACATAAACCAGAGCCTTGAATGGAATTCCCCAAAAAAATGTTAGGATCTCTTATGGGAGACTTGATATGTCCTGGGTGTGGGAACAGGTCTCAGAGCTGGTTCCTGGTCCCTGGAGCATCTGAATTAAGTATGAAATATATATTTATGCAGCAGATAGATCCAATTTCCCTTCCTTGGTGTGTTGTGTTTTTAGGAAGAGCATCAAGAAGCTGGTTCTGAAGAACCTCAGCAGCAGCAACCTCTTCTCTCCCGTGAGCCGAGAGAACGAGGACCTGGCGTCACCATCCGAGTACCCCGAGAATGGGGACAGGTGAGTGACTCAGCCTGCAGGGCTCTGTCCTCAGAAATGCAAACTGGTTCTGCCTGTCCCTCAATTACTGCTGACAGCAGCCACTTCTCTTCAGGGATGTCACTTCACTGTTCATTGAAAGCAGTTGACCTGCTGGGAGATGCATTTCCTCCCAGACTGACCGTGTGTTCTTCCTGTGTGGGCACTGCCAGGTCACCCCACCCAAAATCCAGGTCAGGGAGCAGGGATTTATGTTCTGGATGGGTCTCTCTTCCTTCCCTGGAGCAGGAAGCCAGGGCATTCCTTGAGGGAAGTGCTAAACCTGACCCTGAGGGGAGAAGAACTTCTCCTGATCAGTCCTCAGTGATGTGGAAATTGCAAGGGAGCTCCACTGATCTTCATGTCTCATTTCTATTTTCTTTATGTGTATTTTGTACAGATTACAATGAGGAACCTCTAAGGCTACATCTTCCCCTCCCAAAGTCAGAATTCCAACCTCCTCTAAAAAATGTGGCCATATTTCAGTTAAACTCTGATTTTGCCTTGGTTTTCTTTTAATCAGAGTCTGGAGAAAACCTCCTGCCCTGCTCACCATGTTGATTTTATTGAAAGCTACTAAAATAAGAGCTGCTGGGGGAGTGAGGTCACCCTGGCCCTGTGGGCTGAGGGTTTGGAGCTGTGGAGTTGCTGTTACACCCCCTTCTGAGTGTCCTCTCCAGCCTGAGCTCCCTGTCCCACTCAGCTCTGCACAGGGCACGTGCTTTAGTCCCCAGTCTCACCACTGTCAGTGCTGTAGTGGGAGCCTCAGTGGCAGAGCTGGTGAGGCAGGAGCAGAGGGAAGGGGAATGATCACTGGCACTGCAGTTCGTGTGGTCCTGTTTGCTCTTTGGGTGGAAAGAACGGAATTTTAATCATGGAATCACAGTCTCCTGAGCAGGGAGGGACCCACAGGGCTCATCCAAGTCCAGCTCCTGGCCCTGCTCAGCAATGTTGGTGTGAGTCCCTCAGAACTGAATAATCCCCATTATCCTTCCTGTGCCCAGGTTCTTCCTGTCGGTGCCTCCCGAGGAGAACCACAGGCAGGACGGGGAGCGGGAGGAGGAGGAGGAGGCCCACGAGGTGACCAGGTTTTACACCAACCCCATTGCCAAGCCCGTTCCCCAGAGCCTGGAGGGCAGCGGGCACAAGGGGCCCTCGGGCGTGGACGACACCATCGTGGCGCTGAACATGCGCGCGGCGCTGCGCAACGGCCTGGAGGGCAGCAGCGAGGACGCCTCCTTCCAGGAGGATTCCCTGCAGGAGGAGTGGGACAAGGAGGCCGAGGCCATGCACCAGCTGCACCCTGCAGGTGAGGCTGCTGGGGGCAACGTTTCCTGCGACTTTTCTGCTCTCTGACACTCTCAGCTTCTGCTTTTTTCCCTCCTGCTTCCACCAGACTACAACTTTTGCTTTTCTTACCTAGTGCAGTTTTATCTGCTGAGTCAACGTGCATTTAAATTTTATCCCCCAATTTTATATCACGTGTGTAAGAGTTTTTTAAACTTGAGAAGGTAAGGGGGAGAGGTTTATTAATCCTTCCAGAAAATACTTACATGGCATGTAATGAAACTGGCAGGTGATGTGTGCAAAAGAACTGTCTCTAGACATTTTGTAGGTGCAAAATGCTTTTGGGAAAGAGAAAGGTGATTAGACAGATTAATAGATGAAGAATTGGAGCCTGTTAAGTGTAGAAGCTGCAGCTTGGTCAGCAGTGCCTGAGGCCCCAGGCTACTAAAGCTGGGAGTGTTTCCTTCAAATGTTGATGCATTTGCAACTTTTCTTTTCCCCGTGCACCTTCTTCCCTTCCTGTTTGCACACCTGGCACTCTCTGGCAGGTGCCTGGGCTGGAAGAACCTGCCAGAGCAGTTGGCTTTACAGTGCTCTGGAGGCTTTGGCATGAAGGTGTTCAGGTGTCTGTTGGCTTTGGGTACTGCACTGCTGAACTGATTCTCAGTTCCTCTGAGGCTTCAGGCTGGCAGAAGAAGTGGGATGACAGTCTGGGAATGCTGATAGTTTGCTGCCAGCCGTGTTCTCAGGGGATGCTGTGTTGCAGGGATTGTTCTGACACGAGCTGGCTACTACACCATCCCATCCCTGGAGGAGCTGGCACGGCTGACCAACGACAGGAAGGAATGTATCGTGACAGACTTCACCATCGGCCGCAGGGGTGAGAGCCGGCCCTGCAGGGCCTTCAGCCTCAGCCAGGGCTCTTAAAGCCACAGAGCATCAGTTCCAAACCCTCAGTCTGACTATAGCCAGTGCCCGTGCTTTGGGAGCAGCTTGCATCAAAGTTTTGTAGGATTTTAGGATAGAATCATTCACAGTACCAGACTGGTTTGGGTTGGGAGGGGCATTAAAGCTCCTCTCATTCCATGGGCAGGGACACCTCCCACTGTCCCAGGCTGCTCCAAGCCCCAGTGTCCAGCCTGGACATCCTTGGGCACTGCCAGGGATCCAGGGGCAGCCCCAGCAAATCTGGGCACCCTGTGCCAGGGCCTGCCCACCCTGCCAGGGAACAATTCCTGCCCAATCTCCCATCCAGCCCTGCCCTCTGCCACTGGAAAGCCATTCCCTGCCTCCTGTCCCTCCAGGCCTTGTCCCCAGTCCCTCTCCAGCTCTCCTGGAGCCCCTCCAGGCCCTGCAAGGGGCTCTGAGCTCTCCCTGGAGCTTCTCTTTCCAAGTGAGCACCCCCAGCTCTCCCAGCGTTTTGACAGCAGTGTCAGAGTTGATAATGCTCCTCCAGGGTGTTCTCAGGAGGAAGGAGCTGTCACTTTGCTTGGGAGACAGGACAGGGCTGGGTGGGGAGAGCAGCAATACAACAGGAACTTGAGCTGTCTGGCACAGTTTTTCACAGACAAACTGTGACCTTTCGGGTTTTTCTGCAGGTTATGGATCGATTTATTTCGAAGGAGAAATAAATCTAACAAACTTAAACCTGGATGAGATTGTACATATCCGGAGAAAAGAAGTTATTGTTTACCCTGACGACGAAAAAAAACCACCCATTGGGGAAGGGTTAAATAGGTAAGTGTTAGATAAGGATGATTTTAACAGTCCTGACACTCTGCTGTGTTTGCAGGCAGCAACCAAGAGACAAATCCAAGTGGTGCATTCAGTTTGCCGTGTTAATGAGTCGCTTGCAATTTTCTGAACGACAAATTGGGTTTAAAAGCCAATATGAGTTCCCGTGCCCAGGGCTGGGCTCTGCTGCCCTGCCCAGGTTCCCCAGCCCTGTTCCCAACCAGCCCTTGTCTCTGAGGCTGTCTGTGCCTTTCCCAGGCGAGCTGAGGTCACCCTGGACGGGGTGTGGCCCACGGACAAGACGTCGAGGTGCCTGATCAAGAGCCCCGAGCGCCTGGCGGAGATGAACTACGAGGGCCGGCTGGAGGCCGTGTCCCGCAAGCAGGGCGCCCGCTTCAAGGAGTACCGCCCTGAGACTGGCTCCTGGGTCTTCAAGGTGAGGGGTCACACACTGCCCTGAGGCTGCAGCCTCCTCACAATCTGTCATTCAGCTCATCTGCTGACTTGGGACAGCTGTCTCCAGCCCCTCGGCTCTGGTGAGAGCTGTCCTCGCCAAAGCTGCGCCTCATTCCTGGGACTGTTCAAAGTCAGGGCTTGGAGCAACCTGGACTAATGGAAGGTGCCCCTGCCCATGGAATGAATGAACTTAAAGTCCCTCCCAGTCCAAACCAGTCTGTGGTTCTGTGGTGAAACCTGTGGCCCCAGACCTGCCTAGAGCAGATGGTTTTGGTCTGTGGAGAGGCTGAATTTGTTGCAGGTGTCCCAAGAGCTGTGTGTGTTAGGACACCTGCACAGGGCACAGTTAGACCTGCCCAGTGTTGAGGCCTTCCAGAAATGTCACTTCCAAGCTGTGACATGTTTGTCCTTCTCCTTAACACAGGTAGCACACTTTTCCAAGTATGGCTTGCAAGATTCAGATGAGGAAGAGGAAGATCATCCTTCAAAAGTGGACACCAAGAAGTTAAAGACCACACCTGTGCCACCCCCAGGGCACCTGCCACCCCAGCAGATGGCCCTGAACGGCAAACCAGCACCCCCGGCTCAGGTAGAAGGAGAACAGTGACTAAAGGGGGTTGATGACATGGAATTTGGAGAGTAGCTGGTGCCTGGGAAGGGGGTGGTTGGAGTAACCTGAAATCTGGAGAGTGAAGCCTCACAGAAACTCTTCTGAACTCTGGCTGAGTGGCTGCGTGTTGTTTCCTTTGAGACACTTGACATTTCAGACTGAGGATGGGGCGGGGAGGCTCTCAATCCTTGTTTCTTGTTTGAATTCTAGTCTGAGTTTGGCAGATTTGCACCTCTCCTGGAAGAACCCTTGTTTTTGTGACTATTAAATGCACGCCCGTAATGCCAACGCCGTGTGCTGCCTGCCTGGACAGTGATGCTGTGCACTCAGTTGCCTTTACCACCAGTAGTGTGCAAGACTGTCTGCTTTTTATTTTAAGAATGTGCTCTATTTTTATTAAAATAATACTTTTTGTAAGGCTGGCTATATGCTGGCTTTGTAAACATATTTGTGTTGGATGTGACTGCTTTAAACCTTTGCAAAACATCCTCAGTGCTGGGCCCGTTTTACACAGGAATGTTTCATCCACAGGCAGTGTTTGATCCAATTCACTGGGAATACCAAGAGGCCAAAGGCCCCTGGGCTGTGCCAGCCCCAGTGTGGGCACAGCCCCAGGGCAGGGATTGTCCCCTGTGCTGGGCCCTGTGTGACACCTCAAGGGCTGTGTCCAGTTCTGGGCCCTCAGGGCAGGAGAGCCCTGGAGGGGCTGGAGCGTGTCCAGGGCAGGGAATGGAGCTGGGGAAGGGTCTGGAGGCCCAGGAGAGGCTGAGGGAGCTGGGAAAGGGGCTGAGCCTGGAGCAAAGGAGGCTCAGGGGGGACCTTGTGGCTCTGCACAAGTCCCTGACAGGAGGGTGGAGCAGGAAATGGCCTCAAGCTGTGCCAGGGTGGTTTAGGTTAAATATTGGGAAAATTTCTTCCTGGAAGGAGCTGTCCAGCCCTGGCACAGCTGCCCCAGGCAGTGGTGAAGGCACACCAGTGGAGGGGATGGAGCTCTCCAGGCTCCTGGGCTAATTAACACCCACTCATTCATCCCTCTGCTGGAGTAGATCCTTAATTATTTGCGTTTTGAGCTGCACACCTGGCTGCCCAGCAGCATCACTTCAGCTCCTCTCCCTGCTTCATGTCCATATGTGGGGGACCAGAGCTGAGGTTTTAAACACTCAGGAATACTGGGAATATCTCTGGTATTTTCAAACATTCTTACACTTTCCTGTGTACTTAGCAAAAACCCCTCCAGGTTCATTAACCTCTCTGACTTGCATAACATTAACTTGGGTTTTAATTTCTGAAATTAGGAGAAACATCATTTAGTTTCCCCAAAGCCAAAGAAACATCATAGCATCACTTAAAACATTCCAAACTCTGGGTGTAGAACACATCTGGTAATATTATTATTTGGGCTGTAAGAAGCATTTAGTATCTAGACTTAGATTTTGTTTTGTCTTGCCTCACTAACTTAAATATTAATGAATTTATTAATGTTGCAAGGGAACCTGCTGCATTAAAGCCCAATGAAGGGAGCAGTGAAACTTGTGTTTTTGTAACCATACTTTGACTTGTAAATCTGTTCCACATGTGGGGCCAGGCTCAGATTCTGTGTTTGCCACTCAGTTCCGTCCTCACAGACCCCCTGGGTGATTTTACCTCAGCTGAGAACCTTCACCCATCCTGGCTGATTGTACAGAGCTAACACAGCCTTGTGAAGGTAATCCTTAATTCCTGAGCAGGATTCCCTGCCTAGGGATTTCCTCACTCCTGTTTTTGCATCACTTCAGTGCTCTGTACTGTGTTTTTTCTGGGAAGCATGAGGCTTTCACAGGACACAAAGCTCAGTCATGGGATGGTTAAACTGGAGCCAAACCAGTGCATGGGAGCTGGCAAAGGTACAGCCCATGACAGTGAGTGGAGTTAGCCATGGAATCATGGAAGGGTTTGTGTTGGAAGGACCTCACCGCCCATCCAGTGCCACCCCTGCCATGGGCAGGGACACCTTCCACTGTCCCAGGCTGCTCCAAGCCCCAATGTCCAGCCTGGACATCCTTGGGCACTGCCAGGGATCCAGGGGCAGCCACAGCAAATCTGGGCACCCTGTGCCAGGGCCTCACAGTAACCATGTAAAATGCAGTTCTTTGTGGAATGTAGACTCTGTGGTTGGAGTTTTTGTACCACATGGGATGGATTCAGGAGGAGGGGAGGGAGACAGGACTCAGCTCTCCCTTCGCTGGGCACGTGAGAACTGGAAAGCTGAAGAACAGTTTCCTAAACTGAATGACAGAACTGGGAAAACTCCAGGAGGGCACCACTGCTCTGGGACTGCTCCTTCTCTGGCATGGCACACCCTGAAGGTTCTGTGTGTCCATCCCTGACCTTGGTGTGGAACCTTGGCAGAGCCAGGATGCTCAGCAGCCCCCACAGGCGCTGGTTGGAGCTGTGGCTGTCCTGGCTGAGCTGTGCCCTGTGGGTGTGACCTGGCCTCTGTATCCACAGCCCACAGAGCTGGAGCAGCTGGGCAGGGTGGTGGAGCTGGACAGTGACATGGCAGACATCACCCAGGAGCCAGCCCAGGAGCCCCTGGCAGAGGACGGCCTGGCAGAGGAGCAGGAGGCAGTGCCAGCATCCACCCACATCGCATCCACCCAGGGCATCAACCCCTACGTCCTGCAGGTCAGTGTCCTGCCCCTTCTCTCCAGGCCAGGCCTTGGGACGTGGTAGAGCACTTCCCAAGGGTGGATTTGCCTCCCCAGGGGAATTTGCACCCAGCTTGTAATGATCAGTGCATCCCATGGGGTGGGACTGAGCTCACACACCACATCTCACACATGGAGAGCTCAGTGCTGACATGAAACACCTTGAAGCCAGAGCTCAGATTTCAGAACTCTGGTGTATGGGCACTGGGATGAGCTCAACTAAAACCAGAGCAGCTGCCTTGGGCCCCTTCTCCCTTGGTGGAAAAAAACTGTTTTGGGATAACAGGTCTTGACCTGGGGCTTGCTGTTGATGCTTTTTGTTTGCTGTACCACAGAAGATTTGGGTTGGGAAAAATCATAAAGCCCATCCAGTGCCACCCCTGTCATGGCACGAGGGACACCTCCCACTGTCCCAGGCTGCTCCAAGCCCCAGTGTCCAACCTGGACATCCTTGGGCACTGCCAGGGATCCAGGGGCAGCCACAGCAAATCTGGGCACCCTGTGCCAGGGCCTGCCCACCCTGCCAGGGAACAATTCCTGCCCAATCTCCCATCCAGCCCTGCCCTCTGGCACTGGGAAGCCATTCCCTGTGTCCTGGCACTCCAGCCCTTGGAAATTTTTATGGAAGCACAGTACCTTGAACACTTTTGGGCTTCTGCTTGTAGTAACAAATAGACCAGAAGTTATTCCTTAAGATGACAAACAGCAGACAGAGCTAAGATGCAAGAAATCAGGATTATTTTGGGATGCCGCCCCCATCCCCAGCAAGGTCTGTGCACTGATTTAAGGAGTAGTTGTAAAACCTCATCCATCAGGTGACGAGCCTGAGCTGTGCCTGCTCTGTTCCTTGGGATGTTTGCAGCATGGCTGTGTTGTTGGGTCATGTGCTGCATGTAGGAGTTTTTTTGGGTGGGAAGAGCTATTTTGATGAGCTTAGTGAGCTGCTGCTGTGGGAGGGATTGCTGATGTTCTGGCTTGGCTTCCCACATCCTCAGATCATGAAAGCTTCCTTGCTTGCTGATGATGATGACCTGGATTTGATCCTGGATTATCCTGGGAAGCAACCTGTCAAGATGGACACTTCCCAGGAGATCTGCTCCCCAAGGCTTCCCATTTCGAAGTCACAAGGACAGAAAAGACACTCAGGTATGGTGAGAAACCACAGATTGTGTGAAGAAAGTTGAATTTTAACACGAGCAGGCAAAATCCCAGGGTCTGCAGCAGTTCCTTCCTGCCACTCCTTCCTCCTGTGTTCATTCCCTGTCCTGAGGGCTGTGAGTGCTCCGGTGCCTGGAGCACCTCCTCTCCTCTTCTAATGCTTGCACTGCTCTTTTCACTCTTTTCTTTTTGTTTTTTATTTTTTTCTGCCTATGTAGGTTTTTTCCCCTTTAAGATCTCCCAGAGGCCCAACTTTGCAGCTTTATTTGGAGGTGGCCTATGGTGGATCTGCTGTGGGCACCAGCTGTACCCAGCACAGGGCAGTCCCTGCCAGATTCCCCCACTGCCCAAACCTTCCCCTTACACGCAGTGCACCCACCAAGTGGTGCTTTCCATAGGGATATTGAGGAATACCCCTGGGAACAAGCAGGAAGCTGCTCCCTGGTTGAGGAAACCCATTAATTCAGACCTGTTAATCAATTCAAAGCCCATGTGATTGACAGGGACTGACCTGAGGTGTGTGTGAGCCCTGCTGATCTGTGTCTGACACCACACTCCTGTTCAGATGTCCTGATTCTGACATGGAATTAGGGACTCCTTTGGGAACGGCCCAGTTTGGGGTGGGGCTGTCCCTTTCCCATTCCTGGGAACACCCAGGGTCAGTGGGACTCAGCACTGCACACAGTCACACTGAGCTCCCTGTTCCCATCACACCCTCCAGTGGTGTGCCACTGGCTGCTCTGGGAGTTCCTGACATCCCTTTCAAAGGGCAGAAATGTCCCCTGAGGTGCAGGTGCCCTTCTACTGAAACCTTCTCCCTGCTTCTCCCCGCCAGTTGCCGGGCTGCTGCAATCCAAGTTTGCCAACGTCCTTTTCCAAGCCCCAAGTGCTGCCGTGGCAGATGCCAAGGGCCCCAGGACTTTGGGCAGTCCCCAGTCTGGTGCCCTGTGGTCAGCAGTGTCCCCGCTGGCCCCGGCGTTCTCGGTGCCCGCGGCAGTGCCCGAGGTGCAGGTGAAGACGGTGGGGGCCCGCAGGCAGCGCGGGCTCGTCCCTCTGGAGAGGTCCATCACCTATGGCAAGGGGAAGCTGCTGATGGATATGGGACTCTTCATGGGCCGCTCCTTCCGTGTTGGCTGGGGACCCAACTGGACGCTGGTCAATTGTGGAGATCAGCTGAGTGGCTCGAGTGAAGTGGAGGATGCTCAGTTTGAGCCCGTGGAATACGGATTCCTGCCGACCCCCGTTGCTCCCAAATCGTGAGTAGTGGTTCCCTGCAGGGTGGATGGGACATACTCTGCATGGCTGACAGAACCCTGTCACTGTTCCTTCTGACACGCAGGAGTGGTGCAAGATGGTGTTAGCCATGGAGATCTTCATGGCCTTTCTCCACAAAAATATCTGTCAAATCCTGGAATAGCATAGTAAGAGGATTTTGGTTTTTATTTTACCCGACAAATAGCACTGTCACCCAGCACGAGGTTAAAGAGAAAGTTCAAAGCTGTTGTCCAGAAGGCTTCCAGTCTCTTGCTTCTCCCTGAGGACATCTGCCCTACTTGAGGAAGTTCTTGTTCAGCTTCTCAATTTCCAGACACCTTCAATTTTGCCTGTGCATGCAGCAGCACACAGGCCTTTAGGGTCTCCATACCTGAACTTGACTGGAATATAGCCCAGTCCCACCATTTTAGTGCTCCAGAAAGCTTGTCTGGATGTTCTCCAGCATAGGTGAAGTGCTGAAGAATGAGCTGGGGTAAAGGAAGGTGTGCTTGCTGCCTTTGGAGAGCTCAGTGACTCACGGTTTATTCAACAAATCACAGGTTTGGGTTGGGAAGGACCTTAAAGACGATCTTGTTCCAACCCCCTGCTGTGGGCAGGGGCACCTTCCTCTCGCCCAGGTTGTTCAGAGTCTCAAAGCCTGGCTCCAAACCCCAGACTCTCACCAGGATCTTCATGCCTTGGGTCATGTTTTACTGTCACTGTGTTAGTTAGGACAAACTGCAGGATGAACTGCTCCACTTGCCTGGAGAACATGCAGAACATTTGCTACCTGGTCTATCTTCTCTTTTCCTGCAGACTCACAGAATCCCCTTTCAAGGTTCATGTGGAAAAGTTGAGCTTGGAACAACGGAAGATGGACAGAGACAAGGAGCTGTATCTCACCCCTCTGGAGATAAAGCTGAAGCACAGCACTGTCCATATGGATGAGCCCTGTCCTCTCCTGGCCCCCAACCCCGGAGTCTCTGCTATCCATGACTATGCTGACTGGGCCAGGAAAGCATCTGAAGATCCCACTGTGGGAGAGAGTGAGTATGGAATGATTCTTTTCACAGAATAGTTCAGGTTGGAAAAGCCCTCCCAGCCCATGCAGTCCCAGCTGTGCCCCATGCCCACCTTGTCCCCAGCCCAGAGCACTCAGTGCCACCTCCAGCCCTTCCTGGGACACCTGCAGGGATGGGCCCTCCAAAGCTCCCTGGGCAGCCCTTTCCAAACACCATGGGGAGAGTGAACCCTCCAGGGTGGGGAGAGTGAATCCTTCAGGGTTATCCCCACATGAGCCCCTCTGAGTTCTGTGCTGCCACTTCTGATGCTGGGTGTGTGTCCCCACAGCCGTTGTGAAGCACTGGTGCTTGGCCTGGACGTTATGTGAGGCCATTTGGGGCAAGCTGAAGGAGCTGGAGGCCAGCCTGGAGGAGCCCAGTGAGTACGTGCTGGCCCTGGAGCGCCGGCGGGCGTTCTCGCGGTGGCTGTCGGAGACGGCGGCCGGGCGCATCGAGGAGGAGGTGTCCCTGTCCCGGCACGGCAGCCACGTCGAGGCCGTGTTCAGCTGCCTCACGGGCAAGAGGATCGGCGAGGCCTGCAGGCTGGCACAGCAGGCAGGTGAGCAGCCCAGGGTGCTGGGCACTGCCCAGGCTCCCCAGGGAATGGGCATGGCCCTGAGGCTGCCAGAGCTCCAGGAGCGTTTGGGCAGCGCTGCCAGGGATGCCCAGGCTGGGATTGTTGGGGATCTGGGCAGGGACTGGGTGATCCCTGTGGGTCCCTTCACCCTCAGGATATTCTGTGATTCTGTAAGGTTCCTAAATCACGGCTTTTTTATGATGCACAAAGCGAGTTTAAACTTGGAGAGCTCATAGTCATTGGCTGCTCTGCATGTGGAGCATTCCCTTGTCAGTGACAACAAAATCAGGGCATGGGCTGGGTTGAAAGGGACTTGAAAGACCATCCAGTCCCACCCCCTGCCATGGCAGGGACTCCTTCCACTATCCCAGGTTGCTCCAAGCCCCATCCAACCTGGCCTTGAAGATTGGTTAGGGGCTGCTGCTGGAATCCCTGGTCCCTTTCGCTCTGGCTCTGTCAGCTGCCCCCAGTTAGGAACTGCTGCTGGAGCACATTTGGAACTGGGAGTTTTATAGTGACTCCTTTGAATTTTTAATGAATGTTCTTTTTAATTGAGCTTCTGTTCAGACATTTTACATTTGGGTTAAATCATATATTTTCAGAGCCTTATGGGATGTTTTATCCCTGTCTTTTATTAAACATTATTAAACAGCTCACATTAAACTTTGTCTCCTTTGGGGACACTGCCCTACCCTTTCCTCTGTCTCTTCCTCCTGCTCCCATTTTCCCAGATGTTTATGGAGAGGTTTATTTCATAAGAAATATTGAAGTTGTGACCTCCCCATTCCTGGAAGTGTTCCAGTCCCCCAGCGTATGGGGCTTGGAGCAGCCTGATCTAGTGGAAGGTGTCTGTGCCCATGGTGGGGGCTGGGACAGGATGAGTTTTAGGATCCCTCCCACCCAAGGCCTCCTGGGTCTCTAAGCTGTGCCCAAGTCCGTGTGTGCAGCCGTGTGGCAGCTGGCAGCGTGTCCCTGCAGGTGACCACCGGCTGGCCCTGCTGCTGTCACAGCTGGCCGGGAGCCAGCCCGTGCGGGACCTGCTGACCCTGCAGCTCGTGGACTGGCACCGCCTGCACAGCGACCGCTTCATCCAGGAGGAGCGCCTGCGCCTCTTCGCGCTGCTCGCGGGCAAGCCGGTGAGCACGGAGCCCTGAGAGCCCCTCAGAGCCCTCCCACGCAGCACAGCAGGGCAGGGAGGGGCTGCTGTGCCAGGGCCACCCTGGTGCTGAGCATGGTTTGTGTCACAGGTGTGGCAGCTCTCCGAGAGGATCAGCGTCAACGTGTGCTCGCTGCTGGACTGGAAGCGCTGCGTGGCCGTGCACCTCTGGTACCTGCTGCCCCCCACGGCCTCCATCTCCAAGGCTCTGGCCATGTATGAGTCAGCCTTCCAGGTGGGTCACCCCCTCCTGCCCAAAGGGAGCCCTTCAGGGTGCTCCTGCCTGTCTGGTGCTGCACTGAGGCTCCTGTGAGCAACCAGGAACTGCCGAATGTGGGGTTGAGTGTAGCACAGGGGGAAATGGCTTCCTGCTGCCACAGGGCAGGGCTGGATGGGATATTGGGCAGGAATTGTTCCCTGGCAGGGTGGGCAGGCCCTGGCACAGGGTGCCCAGATTTGCTGGGGCTGCCCCTGGATCCCTGGCAGTGCCCAAGGATGTCCAGGCTGGACACTGGGGCTGGGAGCAGCCTGGGACAGTGGGAGGTGTCCCCATAGTAGGGGGTAGAACTGGATGATCTCTAAGGTCCTTTCCAACCTGGGCCATTCTGTGACTCTATAGATATAATCATAAATTCTGTGGAAAAAGCCCATTTATGGAGTGTTTCCAGGTTTTGTCTAGTTGTTTGACAGGTGGACAGAATTACAAAGAGGGACAGTGGCCAACAGCAAGAAAGTCCTTTTGAGCCAGGCAGCCTGTTCTCCCCCTGGGGTCAGTAATCCTCAGCTGCCTCATCCAGCAGGTCATGGTGCCCCCCCAGACACTGCCCTACACCTGTGTGTGCCCCTTCAGCCCACCCAAATACTGCCCCACACCCCATGTGTGTCCCCCAGACCCCCCAGCCAGTGCCCCACACCCCGTGGGGCTCCATGCATTATGCAGAGCCCCGTGTGTTGCTGCAGAGCTCTCAGCTCTGTGTGCAGCAGGACAAAGGGTTCTGCTGAAGAACGTGTTTAATCATTTAACTAAAGCCAGCTCAGCCCTCCATCCTCAAGGCAGCCTAAGCACAGCAGCAAGGCTGAAACTTGTCACTGGTGTTTGCTTTAATATTCAATGTTCTTACAGTGTTGAGCACTTCTAAATACCCAGCTGCAGTGAAAGTTCTGAGTTAATTGTTCTGATTGGCTCACTGTGTTCAGTGCTGCTCATGGCTGCCCAGGCCCTGCTTAGCTGCAGAGAGAAGGCTCCCTGGGATGCACCCACTTCATTCCATCAAGCCCTGTGTGGTTTCCCAGCTGTAAAATCCTTCAGGAATACAGGCTGTGTGAGAGCTGGCTCTACCCTAGGAGTGGTTTGTAAGAGCTCTGTGTGAGACATGAACCTGCCAAAGCATTTTGGGTTCAGGTTTTTCATAGTTCTGGGGAGGTTCCAACTGCAGGTGCAGTTGGTTGCACCTTCTTTAGAGCAGACAGATTCTTCTGAGCCTGCTGAGCTGTGGAATTGAGTTTTGTTCAGAATATTATCTTTAAACTTACTGTTAAAACTATCTCCCTAGAACACCTCAGAGTGTGAAAAATATGCCTGCTGTCCTCTGCCTCCTTACCTGGAAGATTCTGGGTGTGTCATTGAAGAAGATGACAATGGAGGAAGGCCCCTGAGAGATGTCTGCTTCCATTTGTTGAAGCTCTACAGCGACAGGTAAGTGGGCGGAGAGTTCAGTGAGTATTTAGAAAAACCATGATCAGTCAGTGACTTCCTGAGTTCACAACCCAGGGATATGAAATGAGCCTGAACAGCTTAGAGCAGTCCAAAATCAGCCCCACCTGTACCCCCTGACAGAAGGTGGTGTCACACCTGGGGATGGTAGAGATGGGCAACCTTAAGCTTTGGAGCACATTTGTGGGGTTTTAGGTGCTTTCTGTGTCTGAAGAATGCAGGAAGGCCTCTCTGTAGCTGCCTTTTTCAAAGGCAGTGAGAAATCTACAGGGCAGCACGTACAGAGGAAAAGGGGTGACAGTCTGGGTGCAGATTCAATAATTTGAGCAGTAAATACTGTTACTTTTCTGCTTAAAAAAGAAAAACAAACCCCCACAGCAATGTAAATCACACACATTGAAGGTGGGTGAAAGGAAGGGGTTGGATTTGATTTTGTGGGCACAACCAGCTCTTTCAGGTACCAGTGTTTCCCTCTCCAGGTCCTATGAGCTTGACCAGCTGCTGGATCCCAGGAGTGTCACGTCTGACCCGCTGGATTTCCGCCTCAGCTGGCACCTGTGGGAGGTGCTGCGGGCCCTGAACTACTGCCACCTGTCCCAGCAGAGCTGGGGGGTGCTCAACACCAGTTATGCTGCCCAGCTGGAGAGCGAGGGGCTCTGGGAGTGGGCCGTGTTCGTGATGCTGCACGAGCCTGACACGCAGTGAGTGACCCTGTGGGACTGTCCTGGGTGTTGTGACCCTGTGAGTGACCATGTGTGGGACTGTTTTGGGTGTTGTAACCCTGTGGGTGACCCTGTGTGACTGTTCTGGGCCTGGACACCCTGTAGGTGACCCTGTGTGACTGTTCTGGGCCTGGACACCCTGTAGGTGACCCTGTGGGACTGTTCTGGGCCTGGACACCCTGTAGGTGACCCTGTGTGACTGTTCTGGGCCTGGACACCCTGTGGGTGACCCTGTGGGACTGTTCTGGGCCTTGAACTAACTTGGGGTCAGTTCTAGAGACCTGTGGTTGTCGTGGCTTCTCCCCCGTGGAACTGTGCACCCAGAGGGCTCTGTGCCACTGGGGAAAACCCCAGAATGCAGGAGTGGTTCCAGTGTCCTGCTCCCTGTACTGAGGTGCCGTGTGGTGAGTGGCAGGAGGGGGGCTGGTGGCAGTGACAGGCTCCCTGTGTCCCCAGCGTGCGGGAGAAGGCCGTGCGGGAGCTGCTGAGCCGGCACTGCGCCCTCGCCGACAGCGCCGAGTCCTGGGCCAAGGAGACCTTCCTGACAGAGAGGCTCTGCGTGCCCCCACACTGGATCCACGAGGCCAAGGCAGTTCGGGCCAGGATGGAGGGTGACAAGCACAAAGAAGCCCTTTTCCTGTTCAAGGCTGGGCACTGGAACCAGTGCCACAAGCTGGTTGTCAGGCACTTGGCCTCAGGTGGGTCTTGCTGCTCCTCTTGCATGCTGTCCTTTGAGCACACACAGGCATGGCAGGGGTAGGAGTGGGATGCCAGGGCTGGAGAACTGGTGGTGTTCACCTGGGCAGGAGAAGGCTCCAGGGAGAGCTTGGAGCCCCTTCCAGGGCCTAAAGGGGCTCCAGGAGAGCTGAAGAGGAACTTGGGACAAATGGAAGTGGGTGGAACCGGATGATATTTAAGATCCCTTCCAGCCCAAACCAGTGAGTGACTCCATGATTCCAAGCCATGGTGGGGGCCAAGGAAGGGATCAGGCTGGGTTTGGAGCAGCAGGATCAGCACAGAGGGCCTGGTGGTTCCAAACCAGCTCTCCCTGGATACCTGGCGTGGTGCTTTCCCTGGGCACACAGGGAAGCAGGACAGTGCTGTCCCTGCTGCACAGCCCCACCTTCCTGGAGCACAGGGGCCTGGGGAAACAAGGGCAGCAGTGACCTTCCTGTTCCTGCTCTGTGGGTGTCCCTGCTGTGGGACACAGGATGGCCTCTGTTCCTCACTCCTGTTCTCTGCAGATGCAATTATCAACGAGAACTACAAGTACCTGAAAGGATTCCTGGAGGACCTGGCGCCTCCGGAGCGCAGCGCACTCATCCAGGACTGGGAGCTGGCAGGGCTGGTCTACCTCGACTACATCCGTGTGAATGAGATGCTGGACAGGATTCAGCAGGTGTGGGCAGCTGCTGTCCCTGGGGTTTGGGGGCTCACTCGGAGCCTGACTGTTGAGTGGGTGTTGGTGCTTCTCTTTGACAGACACTTCAAACAGAATATGGGACATCTCTAAAACCAGAGCTTTGCTATCTGCTGTCACAACTAGGGGGGTGGGCTGTGCCCTGTGGGTGTGTGACAGTGACAAGTGAAAGGGATGGGACAAACCCAGCAGTCTCTGTGTCCATCCCCCCAGATTCCTGTCCAGGCTTCCCCTTCCCTGCTCCGGTGTTAATTCCGGCAGTTTTGGTGTAGTGTCACCTGATGTGGGTGAGTTTGGCTCTGCCTTGGAGCTGACCCCTGTTTGCTTGCAGCTGGATTGTTCCACCTACGAGCTGGAGAGGTTACACACCAAAGTGACGTCCCTGTGCAACAGGATAGAGCAGCTGCAGTGCCACAACGCCAAGGACCGCCTGGCTCAGTCAGGTATGGTGACACCCCTGCCCACAGCTCCCTGGCACAGCCAGTTCCACACCTGGCTCACACCCGGGCTGCAGCGGTATCCCAAATGCATTTTGGTTGGAAAAAACCTTTCAGGTTGAGTCCAACCATTCCCCAGCACTGCCAAGGCCACCACTGCCCCATGTCCCCAAGTATCACATCCACACAGCTGTGAAATCCCTCCAGGGATGGGGAGTCCATCCCCTTCGTAGGCAGCCGTGCCAGGGCTGGGGAGCCATATCTGGGAAAGATTTTTCTCAATACCCAGCCTTAGTCTCCCCTGGCACTGCCTGAGGTCATTTCCTCTTGTCCTGTGTCCTTGGGAGCAGAGCCCGACTTCCCCCCTGTGGCTGCACCCTCCTGTCAGGGAGTTGAGAGTGAAAAGGTCCACCCTGAGCCTCCTTTTCTCCAGGCTTCCCCCTTTGGAGGAAGAAATTTTCCTCACTATCCAACCTAAACCTAAACAGCCTGAGGCTGTTTCCTCTCCCCCTGTGCTGATGGAGGGGACAGGGAGAGGACAGCACAGTCCACGTGCCCTCACCCCCAAATTGCTCCCACCCCTTTCAGTCCCACCTGGCTGGGTTTGCTCTTCACCCCCAAATTGCTCCCACCCCTTTCAGTCCCACCTGGCTGGGTTTGCTCTTCACCCCCAAATTGCTCCCACCCCTTTCAGTCCCACCTGGCTGGGTTTGCTCTTCACCCCCAAATTGCTCCCACCCCTTTCAGTCCCACCTGGCTGGGTTTGCTCTTCACCCCCAAATTGCTCCCACCCCTTTCAGTCCCACCTGGCTGGGTTTGCTCTTCACCCCCAAATTGCTCCCACCCCTTTCAGTCCCACCTGGCTGGGTTTGCTCTTCACCCCCAAATTGCTCCCACCCCTTTCAGTCCCACCTGGCTGGGTTTGCTCTTCACCCCCAAATTGCTCCCACCCCTTTCAGTCCCACCTGGCTGGGTTTGCTCTTCACCCCCAAATTGCTCCCACCCCTTTCAGTCCCACCTGGCTGGGTTTGCTCTTCACCCCCAAATTGCTCCCACCCCTTTCAGTCCCACCTGGCTGGGTTTGCTCTTCACCCCCAAATTGCTCCCACCCCTTTCAGTCCCACCTGGCTGGGTTTGCTCTTCACCCCCAAATTGCTCCCACCCCTTTCAGTCCCACCTGGCTGGGTTTGCTCTTCACCCCCAAATTGCTCCCACCCCTTTCAGTCCCACCTGGCCGGGTTTGCTCTTCACCCCCAAATTGCTCCCACCCCTTTCAGTCCCACCTGGCTGGGTTTGCTCTTCACCCCCACATTGCTCCCTCCCCCCTGGTGGGTTTGCTCTGGAGCTGTCCCCCAGCAGAGCACGCTGCCAGCCGCTGTCCCTGCCCTTGCAGACATGGCGAAGCGCGTGGCCAACGTGCTGCGGGTGGTGCTGAGCCTGCAGCAGGGCCCCGAGGCGGGCCCCGAGCCGGCGGAGCCGCGGGTGCCCCTGCGGCTGCTGGCCCCGCACATCGGCCGCCTGCCCATGCCCGAGGACTACGCGCTGGAGGAGCTGCGCGGCCTCACCCAGGCCTACCTGCGCGAGCTGGCCCTGGCCACGCACTGACCGCGGCCAGCCAGACCCCGGCCTGGCCACCGCTGACCCAGGACTGACCCAGGACTGACCCAGGACTCGTTCTGGGATGAGCAGCACAGGCGGAGCTGCCCGTTCGGACACGGCTCCGCTCGGATTGGGGTCCCGCCCCCCTGCGGCCCCGGCACTGCCCCGTGTGCACGGAAGGTCTTCATGCATGAGGAGTATCGAAAGGTTTTTATCAAAAAAATATAAATAAATGCTCTAGATTATTTTCCTGTCTTTTTGAAAACAATAAATAAAATGTTTATAGTACTCCCATGGGTTCCTTTGCTTTTTAAGGCAGGGGTTGGGTTTGTGGGTGTGTGTGTCACTTGCTGTGTCACTCCAGGATGCTTGGGTGGGGGCACAGCCCAGCCCAGGAATGTCTGATGCAATCCCACCTGCCTTCAGTGGCAATCAGGGCAGGCTCCTTCGGAATCTTGGGAGCAAAAGTCACCACTGTCCTCGAGGATGGGGTGTGGGGAACCCAGATGACCCAGATTGTGGCCTTTTGGTACTGAAAGGGGCCCATGTAAAAGCTGGAGAGGGAGCTGGGACAGGGGCTGGAGGGACAGGAGCCAGGGAATGGCTTCCCAGTGGCAGAGGGCAGGGCTGGATGGGAGATTGGGCAGGAATTGTTCCCTGGCAGGGTGGGCAGGCCCTGGCACAGGGTGCCCAGATTTGCTGGGGCTGCCCCTGGATCCCTGGCAGTGCCCAAGGATGTCCAGGCTGGACACTGGGGCTTGGAGGTCCCTGCTGTGGTGGAAGGTGTCCCTGTCCCTGGCCCCGGTGGCACGTTCAGGTGACACTGTCTGTGTGCCGGGGCCGGGTCACTGCGGCTTCGCCTCCTTCCATTACTGTAATTGGGCCTGAGCGGCCCCGGCGGCTCCGGCCCGGGTGGGACGGGCTGGGATGAATAATTCACCGCCTGGAAACAAAACCTCCGGCCTCAAAACCGCTCGGCATCTGCCGCCGGGGCTGGGCGTGGGAAAGGTGCCAGGAGGCGCCGGGGGAGCGCAGCCGGCGGATTCCCCGGGGCTGGAGCCGGGGGATGCTCCGGCACCCCCGTGCCAGGCGCCGCTGCCCCTCGCTGCTCTGTCTCCTGCGCCCCTCAGCCTCCCGGGATTTCCTTCTCACCGAACGGGAATAATCCGCCTCTTCCCTGCCCTTGCTCTTTTGTAGGACCGGAGAGCGGGATGTCCCTCGCAGTGCGCGGCGGTAACTCCACGCCAGGGCTGCCCCAGCCGCCCTCGGCTCCTCCGCCGCCGCGGTGTCCCCGGGGCCGGGCAGGGGCTGGGCAGGCGCCAGGCACCGCGTGAGTGCCGCCAGCGCCTCCCAAACCCATCCCGAAAGGGCTCAGCTGCACCCGGAGCCCACCCCGGCCCCTGCCGTCTCCCAGCCGGGACCGCCGGGGGTCCCCACCGTGGTCCCTGGCCGTGGGTGTCGGGGTGCCGCGCCCCCCCGCCCTGTCCCCGCCCTGACGTCACCCGGCCCCCCCGTGTCCCCGCACCTGCGGTGGGATGGAGCCCGCAGCTCGCCTGTGCCTCGCCCTCTGCCTCGCCGGCGTCCTCCCGGCCCCGGGTGAGCAGGGGGGCTCGAGGGGCGCGGAACCCCCTCGGGGTGCGGGGGGCGGCCCCGATCCCTGGAGCAGCATCGGCCCTCACTCAGGGAATCCCGGGGATGGGGGCTCGGGCTGGCGGTGAGGAGGGACGGGGGTCCCATCGTGCTCCCCTGCCCCTCCCAGCTGCCGGAGGGTCCCCGTGGGTCCTGGGGGTCCCTCGGGAGGGCTCCGGCTGCACCCCGGCCCCTCCAGCCCCCGCTCCGGGTCTCCCCAGGCTGCCGGGGGGCGCAGGGCAGGCTCGCCTACAAACTGCTCCACGACCTCTTCGCCAACTACTCCAGCGCTCTGCGCCCCGTGGAGGACACGGACCGGGCGCTGAACGTCACCCTGCAGGTCACCTTGTCCCAGATCATCGACATGGTGAGTGTCCGGCCACGCCACCGCGCTCTGCTCCCCGCGGCGGGTCCTGCTCGACTCCGCGCTGACGCTCAGCCCCTGAAACCAGCCCGGATCCACCCGCAAACCAGCCCAGCTGCACTCGAGTCAGCTCAGACCACTGCGCCGACAGCCCGGTTCCCCCCCAAAACCAGCACGACCCTCTCAAATCCAGCTCAGCTCCGCGGGGCGCTCGGAGAGGCCACTGGGCTGGGGGCCGAGGGGAGTGGGGGTGGCACCGGGATTCGAATATTCCCCCTCGCCCACCTTCTCCCCTCGGCAGGACGAGAGGAACCAGGTCCTCACCTCCTACCTGTGGGTCCGCCAGACCTGGCTGGACGCCCACCTCACCTGGGACAAGGACGGGTACGGCGGCATCGACAGCATCCGCATCCCCAGCAGCTACGTCTGGCGGCCCGACATCATCCTCTACAACAAGTGGGTCGTGCTCGGTCCCCCCAGCTGCCCCCGGAGGGGCTGGGGGGCTGCACGGGGTGTTGCCAACCTTGGGGGGGAGCAGGAGGCTCCTGGAGTGGGACATGCAGGGAGATGATGGGCGGCGGGTGCCAGCAGCAGCCAGGTGTGCCTGGGACTGACCCCTCACCACCGAGGGGACAGTCAGGGGCTGTGAGTGGCGCGGGGAGGGGACGTGGCCCCACGGGCATCCCTCCCCACCCAGCGCCGACGAGCACTTCGGCGGCTCCATGGAGACCAACGTGGTGCTGCGCTCCGACGGGCACATCATGTGGGACTCGCCCGCCATCACCAAGAGCTCCTGCAAGGTGGACGTGTCCTACTTCCCCTTCGACGGGCAGCGGTGCCGCCTCACCTTCGGCTCCTGGACCTACAACGGCAACCAGATCGACCTCCGCAACCAGCTGGACACCGGGGACCTGACGGACTTCGTGGAGAACGTGGAGTGGGAGGTGCTGGGCATGCCGGCCACCAGGAACGTCATCACCTACGGCTGCTGCTCCGAGCCCTACCCCGACGTCACCTACACCCTGCTCCTGCGCCGCCGCGCCTCCTTCTACATCTTCAACCTGCTCCTGCCCTGCATCATGGTCTCCTTCCTGGCGCCCCTCGGCTTCTACCTGCCGGCCGACTCGGGGGAGAAGGTGTCGCTGGGGGTGACGGTGCTGCTGGCCCTCACCGTGTTCCAGCTGCTGGTGGCCGAGAGCATGCCCCCCTCGGAGAGCGTCCCGCTCATCGGTGAGCCCCGACGGCGCTCAGGACGGGGGGGGCTGTGCCGGGGCCGGGCAGTGCCGGGGCTGGGCAGTGCCGGTGCCGGGGCCGGGCAGTGCCGGTGCTGGGGTCAGGGCTGTGGCACAGTGGGGGGAGCGGGACCCTCTGTGGGGTGCAGGACCCTCCGTGCCCCCTGTCAGTGCCCGCTGTCCCCACAGGGAAGTACTACATCGCCACCATGACCATGATCACGGCCTCCACCGCGCTCACCATCTTCATCATGAACGTGCACCACTGCGGGCCGGGGGCCCGGCCCGTGCCCCCCTGGGCGCGCCGGCTCATCCTGCACCACATGGCTCGGCTCTGCTGCGTCTACGAGGTGGGCGAGAGCTGCAAGAGCCCCCAGCGGGTCCTGGGAGGGCGGGCGGGTGGGGGGGACGCCGAGGGGCCGGGGGAGAGCCCCGGGGAGGGGCAGGTGGGCACGGAGGTGCGGGGCTGCCCCTGGGACCACTGCCTGTGCCACCACGACGCCCTGCTGAGGAACGTCGGGTACATCGCCGGCTGCTTCCGGCGCCACCGCACCAACCAGCGCCGCACCGGCGAGTGGAAGAAGGTGGCCAAGGTGATGGACCGCTTCTTCATGTGGGTCTTCTTCCTCATGGTCTTCCTCATGAGCGTGCTGGTGCTGGGCAACGCTGCCTGATGGCTCTGCGGAGCCAGCTCCGAGACCC
>VZTZ01015857.1:0-56190 GCA_013400955.1 Drymodes brunneopygia
ACCTGTCTTTTAAACGAAGACACAATTTAAGTAATCTGCTGCACTCCTGCACTCTTCTTCATATGTGGTTGTATTTTGCCATCCCACCCCTTATTTGTACTTATTTTGTGCTAGCATTGGTTGTTCTATGTAATCCCATGAAAAAAATCAAAAGCCCCACATTTACTAGTTTATGAAGCTATGAAATTGCACAATAAATAGCTACACTTACATGCATGTATGAAATCTGAACCACTACATTGTAACTGCAAGTTTAAATTGATCTCCCTTTTCTAAAAGAACCTGCTTTATATTTCTTCAAATAAGTCTTCAGCTAGCTTGTTTAGCTCTTCTAAAGCAGGTAAGACCCAGAAAAGTTCATCAGTGTTTTAGAAAACATACAAAATGCAACAAGCCCCTTCTCATTTGACTGTGCTTTGTGGGAGAAGTGTTTTTCTGTGATTAATGACAAAGATCTGTAAATCCATGCATATATTATTCAAAATCTAAAATGAGAGATGAATAACCAGACTACAATTTATTTGACTAGTACATAGAAACAAATCCATATAGAGATATATAATTTAGGAAACCTCATGAGCATTTCTCATAGACCTTACTGGTCTTTCATCTTTTTTTAATTGAGTGGACGTAAAAGCAAAAGGCAACAGACTCATACATGAATGCCAAGACAAATATAAAAAGCAGGACGAGTCAAAGAAGTGTAGGTGTTAAAGGCATTTATGTGACATTATAAGGAATAACAGGAAAGATAATATGGCTGATTCTTTGCCAGAGAAAGTTTAGAAAAAAAATTTAAAGAGACTGCTAGTAACAGGTATTAAAAGAAAGGCAGAAATCATATTTAGAAAAAAAAAAAACCACCAAAAGAAACAAGCAAACAAGAAATCCTCAATGAAACCAAACCAAAAATATGGCAGCAAGTTCCCATTCAAATTAGAAGTACAAATCAAAAACTCAGAGAACAGTGGCTGAGATAAATTATCAAAATACTTCTGATAAGAAACAACCACAGATTTTTGGTACCAATTCTGGAATGTATGAGTTTTGGTACCAGTTCTGGACTGTATGAATTCAGAAGAAAATATGATTAATGAATGGTGGAGCACCCAAGTTTAGGGAAATGCTAAGCAGTGAATGCATCATTATGGGACATTTACAGACAATATCCTTCAGCCACACTCGTTACCGACTGTCATAACTGCAGAGCTAGGAATAGAAAAGGAAAGCATTTTCTGCGCAAACAGAAGAGTAAATGTTACAGTTTAATAGCCTTCTGAAGAGTTTAACTTTTAATAATCTATGCTATAGCTAATATTACAACTAAAAATGAATCTTTTCACAGTTTTATCCTGAATATAAAAGGACTATATCACTCTTTGAAAACCACTTAATAGTTCTTCCTGAAATTATCTTAATGAAATAATAATTGAACAATTAAAACAAGAAAAGCAACAGGATGTCTTGCTGAAGTGTAAACAGGTAGAAATGGCATAATTAATTTTCACATATAAATAAATAAAAAATCCACATAAATAATTTGAAGTTTCACTATAAATTATCTTTGACAGAAGTGAATCATTAATATACTGATATCCAACAGTTTTCAAACTCAAACTACTTACTGGCTGAAATGATTAGAGCATATTAATATACAATCAACCAAATTTATTTTTCCATCAATCCTTTCCTGCAGACCCATACACCACACAGACAAATACCTAACGTCTGCACAACCAGGATAGATATTGGTAAACACTGACTCACTACAAGTTTTCCTCAAATACAAATATATTTTTTGAGCGAGCCTGCTTACTCAAAGTGTTCTACATGAAACTGAAGAGATGCTTCACCACTCCAATGCATTTGCTGAATTTACCAACATAAATTACAATAGTCCTTTTTTATTCATTGAGTCAAAATATCCACTTGCCAGCGTCTGTGATCACTATAATAGCACAGAATAAAAGCAAGAGTGTTAAAAAAGAGTTCTGTTAGATGCAGCCTTCAGGCCTTGGTGCTTGGAAACATGTTCCATACACTGTCAGAGTTACTACTGCTCTGCTTTTTATTGCAACTCATTAGTTCTCCTCCCTTTGCACCCCAAACTGAACCATAAGGAGTCACTGTTGCATGTTTAGCACTGTCCTCAAGAATTTATAAAATAAAAACCCTACCCACTTCTTGGATTTTCATGCTAGAAAACTCTGTGAATAAGTCCTTTGAAGTAACTGCCCCTCATAAGCTATCTTCAGTTTTATCCATGGTTTTCATTATACCAGATATAGTCACAGGCTAAATGAAGTCCAGGGATGTGGAAAGATAGCTTCGTTTCCCCTGACCTCAGTTTGGCCACACTAGTTCTAAAATATTCTGTTATGGCATCCGTCATTTAACTCCATCTGAAGGGAGGGTTGTTTTTCTTTTTAACTCTCACCAGCCATCTCCAATATCTCTTTATCTATCTATAAATATATTAAAAAATCAATTCAGGTTATGTTTTTTCACCTGCCATCACAGTTATTTGATGGATATAGGATACATTTTCAAAGTACAAAGAAAAGGTAAGCTTCTCTTGAGATGTCCATGTTTCTTGAGCAAAAAAAAGAGGACACAAATAAGAGGTCAAGACAGACAGAATAAGACCTACAGTTACAGCCTTTTCAGCCAAAGAAACTACACATTCTTTAACAGTACTAAGAATCTACCAGTCTTAATTATTCATGTCATAGAAACACCCAAAATAAGAGGACAGGAACGATACCTCACAGGCTACATAATGAAACAACATAGCATGAAATCTGAAGACAGACATGTTCAGGGAACCAGAGACATTGTGCTGGCCTTCGATCCTTGTCAACAGATACAATGAAGCAGTCATGCATTTCCACTCACACCATGGCTGCAGAACTCTTGCCAGTCAAAAGTCTGTGTGAACCCTGTCCATCTCCTTGCACTAAAGCTGAATGATAATTTAGTGGGTATTTTTCTAAACTCCAAGCAATCTAAGTAACACACAACATGAATTCTGAACATTCATGACAAAGTTGTCAGACCTTGTATAACTGTAACTCATAGATCCATCTTGCAATCATATTTTTAACCTCTCTTGTGAAAGAAAACTTCTATCACTGCCATATCATAGTGCTTAAGAATACAGTTCAGATATTCTCCATTTTCTATTCATGCTCTTGATTTCTTTTTTACAAGCACTAGAATAGCAATTTATAATTTTCATTCTTTTAATTTTTGATCCATTTAGTCTAATGCTTTCTTTCAAAATAACTTACATAATCTGAAATCTGCAGTCTGCCAAATTATATGTTTGCAGTTTGGTGGTTTTTTGTTTTTTTTTTTTAACCTGAGTGCTGAAACAGAACACTTTCAATGGTTTATTTCCCTTTTATTTTCAAACAACAAACACAATATTTTGACTGCACTACCAAACATTCTGTTCATTTTGCAGCTGTATAATCTTTTACTTCAGTTACCTTTAAAATCAAAAATGCCATAAGAAATTAAAATATTTCTTTGATTTCAATTCTGCATCAAACTCATTTGCAAACCTTTGAAACTTCATTTCAGCACGTTTACTGTTAGCCAAAGTTTTACCTCAGTTTCCTTAGTTGGCTCTCATCCACAAAAGTGACATCTATATTACATCTGTAATATCTATTTCATTATCCCACTGGGTAATGATGAGCAACAGAATTATTCTGAACAAGAAAACCAGGGGGATCCTTTGAACATGTTCTGAGAATAACATTAACAATACAATATGCTTTTCCAACCCAAGAGTGATACAATTGACTCCTTGAAGACACCACCTTTACCATTATCTCACTGTTGTCTAATGAAACTTGCCTTGGGAAGCCTGGAACAGTATTACAAAAGCTAAGATACAGAAAACTCCCTTCTTTCATAACTATTTGGCCTTTCCTCTGGTCAGAGTAAGAAATCACCTTTTAAATTTTTTTCCCCAGATATATACAAATAGACTATTTTATAGTCCACAGTTAAGGTAGAATTTCTATCACTTCTGTAAATCTGTCTCTGCTAAGGAAATTCACAAATAATTTCTAATAAATTCATCTCAGGGATATAGTAAACATGAACAAATACAATGAATTATTTATTTACCAAACCATTCACCAGATTCTTTTGCATTGTCTACACAAACGAAAACCTTAAAATGGTTTCTCTGTGTGAATTAAACTGCTGTGCCTACGTAGTTCTGCAAAGGATTCTTCAGTCTGCTCGCATTCCAAATTGATGTTCAATGTGGAAACCAACTATCCTAAACGCTGTCTATTTCACACACCACCAAGCTCTGTAAACACAGGGATGTGAATCACAAAAATAGTATACAAAAAACTCTGCAGTTGAAGCAAACTGTCTTGCTTCAGTTACTAGAGAGATGATATAAATGTACCTTATGAGTCACCCACCCGAGACGAGCCAGGAGGTTAATCCTGAAGTTTGCATAAGAATTAGATTACCAAACAGAGCTTTGCAGACTGACAGTTGCACAAAGCCAGACAAGCAAAACCAAACCAACTTATTTAGCTACAATTGCAGCCAACACTGAAATAACCGTAAGTATTTAATGAGATTACAATCTGTGGGATGTGAGGGTGGGGAGCAGGGAGGAAGGAAAAAGAATTTTTAAAATTGACTGAGATGCTTGCATGAAATCTACACTGCTTGAGTGCTTTCTACATACCTTGACTAAATTCAGCTTTCCTGGGAATTTCTGCAAGATAGCACTTTGGCACAGGGAACGATGAAAACATTGGCCAAGGATATAGACCACTGCCCTAGAAACAGGACCAGAAACAAATTAATTTAGCAGGAAAATTAATAGCTTTTTCTCGATTAATACACAAAGGTACAGTTCCCAGAATTACTGCCTTTGTACCAAAATTATGCTTGATACTACAATTTCCAACGAGATGTGCCATAACTAAAAAAAAGGATAGGAAATCCAAAAATCATTTGAGAATATAATTTTTATGGTGTATATACCACTGACAGTTTTGATTTTAAAGTTCTTTTTTTCAACCACAAATGAAATTGCAAGCTTTATAAAAATTATTTTAAAAAAAATCAACAACCTACTAAACTGTATTTCCAATTTTATACATTGATTTAGGTGTCTGCTGTGCTGTCAGTAATCTGCATTTAATCTTTATGAGACTGACAGCCAGTGAGAAGTAAAACATTTAAAGAAGTTGCTTAACAAACACTCCATTGTTGAACATTGATAAAATCTCCAGGTATTGGATACTGCATATGAAAACCCAAGCATGAAAAAAATAAAATTAAGATCAATGGAAAGTTAGTAAAGAAAACACAGAAGTATAGAAGTAAAAAAAAAAATCAAAATCCAAAACCAAACTGCATTTGCTTAAAAGTAACATTAAAATGGAGCAATATAAACCTGTCATTTGAACGTAGCATGTCCTAGGTACATGACAACGCCCAGATAGTGGGAAGGATGTATTTTCTCAGTGTATCACTTCTTTAAGATATTAACACTTCATAAAGCTAAAGGTGGTCTGGCATTTCTTAAATGATTTTTCACATGCCAAATTATTGGCAAAAATGTTCAGTTAATGAAGGTAGAAGTTACAGAAAGAGAAACTGGTAAACTTTAGGTTCTAACCTTATCTAATTCTCTCAAAGGCAAAATTCTTTCCTGTGGTCCTCCAATCAGATTTATCCTTACAAGAACATGGTTTCTCTCCACTGACAGACCATCAATTATAAAAACTCTGTGGAAAAAAACCCAGACAAAACACAACATCCAAAAATTAGAAGCTTTGATTTACTGACTGTTGAATTCAGAAAACTTAAAGAAGCAAGAATACTTTAAGAAACATACTAGAGTTAAAACATAACCTGGAATACACATAGGCATAAATAAACAGAAACATGAGGTATTTTGAGATGTCTCCAAGCATTGTTCTAAATTTGTGCTTCCCTATCTACTACTGCTTAGAAACATTTGAGCAATTACTGGACACAAAAGAGAAGAAAATCTCACAAGTTTTCTCATGTCACATAAGAATTATATAATTAGGCAGTGACAGTTAATGGACCATCAAAATTTGCTCCTTATTTGACCTACCAGTATACTTCTGCTGTCACAAACAAGCAGAGTTAATCACTATTTGAAACACAGCCAACTTGCTGTCTGAAGTCACTGTGTAGCCCAAGGTACAAAATTTTTGAAAGCAGTAAAATCCAATTTTTATTCACCAAGTTTCCTAATAAAAGTTTTGCCTTAGTAGGGAAATAGCAGGTTTCATCTTCAAAGAGTAAATAACTATCATCTTCACCCATACTGTTTGACTTATATTCTGTAATGGTTCCACATAACAAACAGTAAGGGGAAAATACTTAGAACTCATCGTGTTGTGAGAAAGAAACAAATGTCAGTTACTAAACGACTGTCTGCTTCTGTCCCAGAAATACTTTTTTCCTTTTGAAACGATGCACTATGCAATTTTATTTAGAAGATAGCAGTGGAAAGTCACAGAAGCTGAAAAGCTGACTAAGCTACAAATAAACTCTTGGAGAGTTGACAAAGCTACAAACCAAACAATAACAACAACAACAACACTCCCCCATAAAAATCCCAAAGTGCTGATTGTGCCTTTAATTAATGAACGTTAAAACAATGCCTTGATTTCATATTAAATACGTAACATTAAAAAAAGGTAAAATTAAAGGCATATTTACATCCACAAGTTTTGAACACTTTCTGTTTAAGAAACAACTTGAGAGTAATATAAATAAAAAGTAGAAAAATTAATGGGTTTTTATTTCTTATACTTTTTGGGTGAACATGGGAGAAAGAGAAGGCTATTGTATCTTTTCATAATTTAAAACTGCTGACAAACCTGCATGTAGGGAAACTTATGAACACTAGAAGCCAGCTTAATTGAAAGCATTTTTATGTTTAAAGCCACTAAGGCATTCATGTATTTGTTCTCAGAAGAAGAGTTTGATAGTTAAAATAACATTTACATCAGTCACTTCTTACCCTGGTCCTTCTGAAGTTTCTGTAACATTTTCCTCCTGGGCAGTTAGTAAAACTTGTGACACTTTATACTGAGTCTCCAAGAGTAAAAGGGTATTGAGCTCACAGCACAGCACATTTAACAGCCTGCAGAAGGACACATTGAAATGATAGCACATCAGTCAGGACTCCAGTAACGCACAGAAAGACAAGGGTGAACCTGTTTTGAGATCCTGCAATGGAAAGGGAGGAGAGGAAAAAACAATGAAGAAAGTCACTAGAAGTGTCTGGAAAAAACCCAGACACAAATAGGTCAGGAACACACTTTTATATCCTTTCTAACCACTCAAGTGGCACAACCTTAAGCAAACAGGGAATGGTTTCAAGCAGATTTTTTTGTGTGTACTGAATAACCAGAGAAAATACCCACTGGTCAGCTCAGTCTGCTTTTAAGCTTACATCACAGTATAACAAAAATGATGCAGGCTTAGTAAGACATTCCATGTGAAATGTAAGGAAATTATATAATTATTATTATATAAAATAATAGGCTGGTAAAGCAACTCAAAATCAGGTTGCCTGAAGAGGGAGGAAGTCAGGGAGGTAAAAAAATATCTTTTCTTTAGAAAAGAGGCTTTTAGTCCCTTCTGTATAATCAAATTTAACACAGTTCAAAAGCAATAAAAGATTTAACATGTAACATAACCAACAAATCTGCCAGGTTGGGGTTTTTTCAGTGAAACACAAATGGTAAATGAAATTAATAATAACAGGTGCACAAAACAGTACATTATAAACAATTTTCTTTCATAACTTTGGAGTAGATTAACAGAGTAAGTACTCCAATATATTTTCACATAAATCTGAAGTAAAGCAATCCAAATCATATTACTTTTTCTTTTAACTAATCTATTCACTCTAAGACCACAACAGAATAATTTCATTGAGGGCTTCCAGTTCAAGGAAAGCAATGTAACTAAACATTCCTGTTACTGGTTTTATTTCCTCTTTTAACACAGTCATAAAATGCAACATAAATTAAGGCTGATCAGCGTTATATTTTGCATTCAGAGAAGACTTGATATGAACTAGAAAATACAGTTTTAAATTCATAGTCTGTTAGTCAAAGCTCATTTTCTTCCCTGCACTTCCCAATATGCTTCTACTGACAATAGCAAAAATTCATAAGCCATTCTCTAAATAATTTAACACCTGCAAATTCATCCAGTTGTGGCCAAGGATTAAATGGTCAAGATGAGAATAAGTATCTTTAGATTTTTTTCCTATTGTTTTTTATACAACTTTATCTGTTCAGTTTCAGTACTCTTCAGGTTTAATTTCTTTTGCATTAACTATTTTGAGACATCAGTTTGTTCTTGGTACTTTTCCAAATCACAGAAGAAGAAATCACAAATCAACTATAATTTATTATTATTTAGAAGGAAAAAAAACAGAAAAGAACAGTGAAAGCATTACAAAGATGGGTAATTTCTTCTGTTATGTACAATAAATGGCAAAGACCTGTTTCCAGCAGTTAAACAGCACTTGGGAGAAGACGGGTAGCTGAGAATGCTTTATAACGTCTCCCCTGGTAGGCAAGGCAGAGTGAAAAAAAACCAAGACCAACCAACCATAAGCAAATAAATATAGGTAGATGGAATAGTGGCAGAGTAAATGATGAAATATACAAGCTCTAGTGTGAGCAGCTGCTGCTTGGGCATTCAAATGAAATTTTCACCTATGTAGAAAAATACATTTAAAAATGCTATTATTAAAGTACAGGTTATTTGGTTAAATGTAATATTCCATTAATTACCTTCCAAAGTCATAAATGTATAGACTAAAATTTACAATTAAAACCAAAAAATCACATTTTATAGTGTGTATATTTGTAACCATGCTTGAATACAGCTAAGGAGTTTTTTATTTTTTGTTTGTTTTTAATTGTATTTGGAACATAAGAATTGGATCAGACTCCCCATCTCAATATCTCATCTATAAGAAGTACATACTTATGAGAATGTATCATACCTTTACAGACATAATAGAATAAGATCAAAGCATATCTTTTTGAGATATGTTTTAAAATTTTCTCTGGAAGGCAGAAGACAGAATTCCCAACCTGATTACTGCTGAAAAGAGGAAGATACGCTTTGATTAAGTTCTTACACCTGGGAAGAACCCAATGCAACACTACAGGCTTGGGGCCAATCAGTCAGAAAGCAGCTTTGCAGACAAGGACTTAGGGTCCTGATGGTCAATACATTGAGCACAAGCCAGAAACATGCCCTTAAAGGCCAACACCTTCCTGGGCTGTGTAATAAAGAGTGCTGCCAAAAGTCACTTGAGGGAGGTGATCCTGCTCCTCGTTGGTTCTGGTAAAGTCATACCCGGAGTGCTGGATCTAGTTCTGGGCTCCCCAGTAACAGCATGTTATGTATGGACTGGAGCAGGTCCAGCAAAAGGGCAAGAGGATGATTAGAGCTTGGGCCATCTGACGTAGGGAAAAGCTGAGAGAGCTGTGACTGCTCAGCCTGGACAAGAGGATCCTCAGGGGAGATCCTGTCAATGTGTATAAATATCGAACAGGAAGGTTTGAAAATTGAGTCAGACTCTTCCCAGTGATACCCAGTGAAAGGACTAGATGCAATGGGCATGAATTGAAAGACAGGAAATTGCATTTTAATGTACTGTGACAGTGGTAAAAAAGTGGAACTCATTGCTCAGAGATGCTGTAGGACCACCAGCCTTGACAATATTCTAAACCAGACTGGACACAGCCCTGAGTAATGCTCTGTAGTTGAACCCACTTTGAGCAATGCAGTTGTACTACACAATCTTCCATCTCCTTTTCAATTCTGATTATATAATTCTGTGATCATTACTAATAAGATATACCAGGACCAAACTGCAATGCATATAAAATAAAAGATTATCTGAAGCCAGTCCTTTAGAGAAGAGTAATTTTAAAGAAATTCAGAAATATCAAAATACATATCATAGTTGTGAAAATATGTTAGGAATGAGTAATTTTGTTCCGAATTCTGCATTTCCCGCCCTAGCTGTCTTTCCTGAAAGGTGCTGCCTGGATTCTACCCCTTCAACTACAGTTTCACAACTAATACTTCACAGTAGAAATTCCTAATCTAAAAGAAGGCATTCTAAGTAGTATTTTGTTCCACAAACTATCTCCTTGGTTTTGGTATGTGGAATTATAATGACTTCTTTAATTATGACAGAACAAAAGGTCCTTTGTGGGATATAAATCAGCTAGTAAATAAACCTTGCTAATTTTTATGTTGTCTCTCTAAATTTTTTTGCCTGAAAATACTGTAATTAAACTGCCCATGATTTACTCAAATTTGCTAAAAATGTGTATTATGAGGATAGCTTATTACCATCTCAGTATTTTTTCTATGAGTTCCTTTTAAGAAAACACAACAGTATGTCCTTTGTTCTTTTTTCCAAAGTCAAACCATTTTTCTCTCAAACAGGATCTTTATTATGGCAATAATATATTTATTATACCAATTCTATTTTTCTGCAGTTCCCACTACACCACCATACACTATTCTTCCTTACTTGCATAATGTATGTCCTTTCCAAAGCCACTCTGATGTTCTGTCCTTACTTCTAATCTGCTAATGCTCAGCTGGCAGTGAAAGATGCAAGATATTATTCTTGAACACAGCAGCTGTAATAGCCTGTGGTGGGTTGACACCAGTCACTCACCCTGCTGCTCACTCCCCTGTTACCAGTGCCTGACCAGTCTTTGACCAATGAGACCTGCAAGACCAACCTCCAAGCTCCACAGATTTTATTACTGAGAGGGATGCTGCATGGTATAAAATATTCCTCTGGTCAGTTCAGGACAGCTGTCCCAGCTGTTTTCATTCCCAACCTCTTGCACATTCCTAGCCTACTTGCTGGGTAGTATTGATAAAAAAAAAAAGCCCTGTTGCTGAGCAGTTGCTTGCACAGTGTCAGCAGAAACATGCTGTGTTATCAATTCGCTTTTAGTCCCAAATTCAAAACACAGCACCCATGTGGGCTGCTCTTAAAAAACTTAACCCGAATCCATACGTAGCCCGGTGAAACAAGATCAAATTTTATGCTATAAGCAGTATGAAATTTCTACCATATAGGAAAAAGAAAGCATCTCATCCAAAGTAAACTATACTACAATCTCAGTAATAGATGTGTGCATGCAGCATAAAATGGCCAACTAATCACAAAATGTTTAACTATGCTATAGACAGTGACATGATGATGAAATAGAGGACTAAACTGATCTTCAGTAAAAGGTTTTCTTCTGGCTTGTATTTACTGTCGTCTACAGATACAGGCATGGCTGAATCAGGCCAGTGCAAAATACACAGCATGATATTTTTAGAGAGCTCAGCTGTGGGACAAGGTAAGATGCTTTTTTTTCTCTCAGGAATAAATATTAAAAACTGAAGAGCAATAAAACAAGGACTGGAACCTCTTTGCTGTAGCAAGACCCCCTTGTCACTAATGAGTATGTACAACAACAGTGAAATCCAAAGCCAAACTTGCATTAAATAATTCCAGTGTCATCATTATGTGGGACAGCCTCAAAACATTTAACATCAGAGCCTACACTAACAATTTGATTTATTCTTTGTTATGCTTTCAGTAAGAGCCTAAACTTCAGTGAGAACATGGATCCAGTGACTGGCAATTATTATCAAGTGCCAGATCAGTAGACAAAGGCAATAGCTAACAAAAAAACCCCAAAGAAGTCAGTGCTGGAACGCAACGGGCATTTGGAAGCTTCAGCCAGGCAAAGCTTTGCACACTGCCTTTGCAAACTTAAAAGGCATTAGCAATGAGCAGATAGAGGATGCCTCTGCACTTGGTCTAGCTAAAGGATCAAGGTTTCTAATTGTTCCACTGAGGGCAATGCATGGTTTTGAAAAAAACATATGAGTTTCTGGATATAGAAGTTATACCTGTGGTGCCTGGGGCACTAGAAGCTACTACCTCAGGGCAGTCATGTTTCTCCCAGAAAGAAAACTCAGGGACTAATGTATTCCTTATGATGTTTTCACATGAAAAGACTTTCAAAAGAGCACCCTCACCATTTCAGCTACCCAGTGTACCTACAAATGACATGTTATGTGTAAAAGGTTTCCCTAGCTAAGCAAAAACGTCTTTCATAAGCACCACTTGCCAGCCTAGAGGACTCAGAAGTGAAGTGTTTTAATTTCCCTCAGTTAAGAAAAAAAGTCAACAAAAAAGTGACATCTGATCACAGAATCTACTGTTCCTATTTTATTAATAATAATTTGTTTTAAATGAATAAACATAACAAACTCCTAATAATATACAAATTAGCAAAAAATTGAAGTAACTGTGTAACTACATGATCAGAGCTAATGTGGAAACATTCTCACATAATTCTGTTGCAAATCCCCATCACTAGTAGCCACTGTGAATCCAGACCCTGTCCCCTTTTACCTTTGGATTCTACTACTCATAATGCTTTTTAATAAAGAGAAAGGAAAAGAGAGACTAAATATAAACAACATTGCATTGCAATCATTAAATTCACACATTCTCTTAATTAACAATACGCATAATGCAAGTACAATTAAGGAATGACCTATTTCATATGCTGAGGCTACTTTACTATTAAAATGCAATTATATAAGGGGGGGTGTTTACAATGTAGTTGACAAAAGTAATGGAGAAGAATGCAGGGGTGTTTATTATTTCCACAACTCAGAAAGTTATCTTTTGCCTATCACCATTTTTTTCATTTAATTCATTCACCTGGATTTCACTGGAGTGCTCCAGATGAAATTTTGACTCATACATACTGCTTTAAGGCAGATTTCAAGATGCTGATTGATTTTGATGTCAGTGTAGTATAAAGTCATTTAAATTTTCTTTCCTAGATCTTTCTCTGCTACTTTTTTAGGGCAACAGAAATATATACAATGCATTTTTATCATTTTCTGTGCCCATTTGGTAGGAAAGAAAACATAAATAAAAAATGTATTTACTATGATATTTTATATGACAAAGAAAATGTGACCAAACAATGTCAAAATATTTATTACAGAAACCTGAAAATAACAAGCCAATATCCTTTTCGTATTTGCAGCAGACAGTAGCTTTACAATCCTGAGGCTGATACAGATGAGCATATGACTTAGACTAATATTTACAATTTTCTGTAATTCCACAGAAACAGAAATGCATTTATTCACACAGAGCATTGCAATAAATACTGGGTTTTCAGCCTTGCCTTACAGAAGTCTAAAATAAATCTATTTTTCATTGCAGTTCAAATTACACCTCTGCAAAGTGGGTTATCTTCAGATGTCTCTAATGATAGGCAAGCACACTGTGTGTTTAAAATTAAGCAGTCACAATTTGCATATCTGAAGGAAAAGGATTTACCCTCAGAATTTTCCAGGTATTTCCCTGCAGAAAGCCAAACTCTTTAACAGAGTGCTCTCCTTGTCAATTGATGCCCACTAGCAGAAGGCACCTCAGTGAACAAGTGTGGAGCTAACAGAGGTTCTTCTGAATCAGAATGTACGTACAAAAGATCTTTTGACTTCACAATATTTAGGAGTTTTATTGACTTAAGGCAAATATAAGCCACTGGGAAAAAAATAAGCCAAAGAAAGAAAGGGTCTAATTTTCCTCTTTAAAATGTTGAAATGCCCCTTACCACCACATTATCTTTTATCCACAAAAAAGAGATTCCAGGAACAGTGTGTTATAAAAGTATTCTATTAAGTAAAGGGAATTTTTGCAAAGCTGCCTGCAAACCAACTCTTATCCCTTCCCACTGCCCACAGTCTATGTACATTCCAGTAATGTTGATTCTCCTGTTTTTTACCCAAGCCAACACTAATGGGGTAATCTTTGAATTTATTTTGGGGTATTGATACTGCTTAGAGACAGGAACTTGATTATCAAAGGTACAAATTTTTACTCTGCCACACTTTAATCCAGCTAACAAAATGGTGTCACTAATATTCACAGAAAACTCATTTTCTGAATAGAGAGAACAGCAATATGTAAATGCCTGGATAATGCTTTAGGCAAAGACTTTGAAAATATATATATCCCGTATATTTTCCTGGCAGGCTATAAAAACTAAAAACCCATGAATGTATTTACTGTACTGAAATACTAGACAAATTGCCTTGATCATACATAAAATCATTAATCAGAAATACTTCTTTATTAATATAAGTTAGAGATTCAAAGAGCCTGGCCTTAAAAGGGAGGTGGTGAAGACTTCTAGTGTCACATTTTAAGAAAACTGTTATTTCTCATATGCAATATCTTTTAAAATCAGATGGATGGGTATACTTATATCAGAGAAATAAAGCTGAACATTAAATTAAGAAAATATTCTGTGTTTAGTATGTTAAAAAATGTTGCTTTGATTACTGCTCTGAATTTCCTTTCTGTAGGATTTTTTCTCTGATGACAAGTTCAGAACCTTCTAAAACAGAAAGACCACTGAGAATTCCTGTTTTAGTTCCTGTGCATCCAGATTTGCAGCCTGTACCGAAGAGTGGCTGAGACAGCCTTCAGTTTTCTTTTATCAACTGATATTGGCCAACTGGGAGACTTCTCAATTCTAGGTGTAAATCTGCTTTGAAGCTGAAAGCTGAACTGACAGTTTGAAAATCTTTCTATGCACAAATTAGGAACTGTCTGTATACTTGCACATTTCTATTCCTATCTACATCTTCTTGCCTAAGGTTTCCCTTTAATAAATAAATAAATAAACAAAAAAAAACCCCACCAAAAAACAAACCAAAGCAAAAAACCCAAACAAACAAACAAACAAAACCTTAACAAAACCAAACAATAACAAGAAGGAAAACCAAAGGAACCACAGATTTGAAATTAGCTACAGCTTGCTGTGGAACTGAGTACTTCACCCTTGACCACACAAGCCCTAATCTCTGTGAATGCACCATAGGGAGTATTCTTTAAATACTAAGAGATATTGGCTATGCACACCATGTCTAGCTTCCCTATGTTTTCCCTTTGATTTCTACTGCATGCACACCCCTTTGTAGAGTGGATAAGCTTGAAAAGGAAAGTTGACAGTAGAGCCTCTACCAGACTGTCCTTCAAAATTACAAATCAGAATTCATACTTATTCAAAATGAAGAAAACTATCCACCAGGGAATGCAATAACAACACTACAAACATAAATATATATACCTGTGCACTTTGGGTTAAACAGGCTGTGGAAATACCTATGTATTTTAAGTTTTATATGCAATTACACAGCTAATAACCAAAATAATTTAAGACACTGAAGCTCAGTATACAGAAGAAGGAAAACGTAGTTCAAAACTGCCAAAGTTGTTTAACATTCAAGTAAGTAAATGTGTAACTGTTTTGAGCGGCAAAAGCAGTATAACCTGTAAGTTAAACATATCTGAAGTTCAGCACTCAGCTTTAGGTGAGCCACATCTATAAATATAGAGTGTATGGCTATGTAGATCTATGAACAATTAAAAGAATGTGGTTTTGACTGTACTACTGGTATTAAGTCTAGCAGAAATGTTTCTAGACAAATGCTTCACAAAATCATACTGTTTTTCAATGCTGCAATTATCACAAACACCTAAATATTTTATTTCTTTGTAACAGCAAAGAGAAACGTAGATCTTTTGCTCTAATTTCCACATCACATCTGTTAAGCATCTAACATTATTTGGTCTAACTCCTGCTGAACTTAGAACTCTTGATGGAATTTGGTCAAGGAGCAAACCAACTACACAAGGCAACGTTCATTTTATGGAACATGGATGTCAGCAGTCAGCACTCACAGGAAAGATCACGAACTTTAAAATGAACTGTATACCTCTCATGTTCAGGTAACACAGGCTAAGGTTTCTTGCAAGTCTTAATACTCTAAATAAGTCTTAATACTGTAAATCCTGAGTTAGAAGGGCCCCATCAGGATCTAGTCCAACTCCTGACCCTGCACCCCAACGACACTTCAAGAATCACACCATATGCCTGAGAGCGTTGTCCAAATGCTTTTCTGAACTCTTTCAGGCTTGATGCTTTGCCCACTTCTCTGGGGAGCTGTTCCAGTGCCCAAGTACCCTTTATTTTAAACTGTAAAATATCTCATTTTCTCTTGATCCTAATTAAATCAATGAAAGTTCTGTCAATCTAATCCCAAATTAAGAACAATATTTTATTTTTCAAATTTCATCTTAAGATTTCTCATTCTTATATAAACTAGTGATTTCCTCCAAGGCAGCATTTATAACTTCTGATTTGTATGTCAAAATCATATATCTCCCAACTGCAATCTCTGACATTGCTCATCTCCTCTATGCTCATCCTTATCAACAAATTATACTGTATCTTATGGTTATTCATATATTGTATCAAAAAATTCTACTGTGATATCAAAGTACAAATACGGCTGCAAAAAGCTAATGTTTCAGAACTTAATCAACTGGGCTATATCTTGCTCAAGCAAAGTTATCAGAGTTTTCCGTATCATGAAGTAAAATCCAATAGATTTTTATTCCAACTGCACAAATTAAGTTCATAACAAAAATATGATTTCAAGGATTTATATATTCATCCTAGGAAAACTGAATAAAAATTCAGAAACTAATTTCTATGTTAAAATTATAAAGCACTGAGTAGTACAATACATAAGCATAACAGTGTGAGCATCTTTTAAGTGTACCTTCAGGTTCTAGAAATATTTGGAATCAAATGTTGCACTCCTCAAACTAGGTTTTTGTGAAATAGGTGATTATTAACCAAAAACTTAAAAACACAGTACAGGGAGACTACATAAACCAAACTGACATAAAATAGCAAAAATAATTTTAGTACTTTGGTGTACAGTGGATGCACAACTTGTTTTTTACAGCCAAGTAGGCAAAAAAACATGCAATTTCTATCACTGCTTCTCATATTATAATATATCCATTTACAGATAATAAGATTAGATTCATCGCTGTTCTCATTTTGTAGGCCATTTTTCATTTAATTTTCTTATGCTGAAAAAGGGGGAAATTTCACCTTCATACATAATAAAACCCAAACAATGTTATCTTGTCAGAAGTAACGCAACCAAGAATGTTATATCCTATTTAGTTAATGTGACCAGAGAATAGAAAACATGCATCTTACCTCAGACCAAATATATGGGATTGTTCATAATTGAATAAGGAATGAATTTTAGCTTCTGAGTTCAAAATTATAAGCCTGTCAATTATATCCTGCCAAAGGAAGAGAAATTTAAAAAAACATGTATGCTTTTATAATTTAGGTACATCATAGTTTCATAGGGATATTTACTATTGAATGAAAGCTATTATTAAAACACACACTGAAATTATTTCTGTAACATGAGATGTTTTCCACACAAAAGTCAATTGCAAAAATAAACCATGTACAAGGTCAGGAAAAAAAATCTGTTAAAAAATATAAATATACAAAAAGATCTTTGCATATCAACTATCCTAGTTCTACTTCAGTATTAAACCACAAAAAAAAAAGCTAAACTGTTTTTTGTATGTTTGAAGTGTGTACATGTCTACTTCAATGAAGAGAACAGCAAATCCTTTAGTATAGTAACTCTTTCTCACACTGGTTAGTACTACATGCTTCAAGGCACAGCCATTTAGTCTCAGTTTAGCAAGGCTTGGCTCAGATTTTGAGGCTTACACCTTTCCTCTTGGAGCATCTCATGTAACAGACAATGACTTGTGGCTGCTTCTCACTTCTTCCACAAATACAACCTAATTATGTTCCTGTCTGGTTCACTGCATATGTAAACTGCTTCTGAAGGAACGATTTCATTAAAAAAAATAAATTATGAAAAAAAAATTCCGTGTTATTATCATGTCAGAGACAGATTGCTGTGCTATGGTCAGAAGAAATAGACTACAAAATCCTTATGAGCTTTATTTAATCTCGATTAAATACAAAGTTTTATTTTCTCCACATTTAAGAAGTACAGTTTCAGAGACAGCAGAGGGAGTTACTATACACCTAATTAGATCAATGAGTCATTTCAATAAGATATGAGGGGAAAGTTAAGACCCATACCTTCATGAAATCAACAAAAGCTCTGGTTTTCAACAGAGAAAAGTAAAATCATGAGTAAAACTCAAAATAGTAGGAAAAAAGTCTAGAACTTTTCAAAGTAAACTGTCTTCATAGAATGCATTATTTAAAACACAGTGAAAGCGTATTTTTTCTAATAGATTTTTAAGGCTGTGGGGCAGACAGCTTTATCCATATAGTATATTCACAATAAAATTCTCAATTAAAAAACTCAACTTGGAGCTCAAGGCTGTTCATAAAATTGATAATGCAAGCAATTGATTTGTTTGAGATTTAAGTTTTTTTAGATATTTCTTCATTCAAAGAGTTAAATGTTACGGGATATTTCTCTGGCATCAACCTCCTCTCATCTAGAAATCAAAGCTCGGAGCTGCAAAAGAGTACTAAGAGCAGGCACAGTGAGAAGACTATAGAGAAAGGAGACCAAGCTCTGATTTCGGGTTTTAGGAAGGAAGATAATGAACACCAGATTGCATCCAAAAAATATGCAGATAGATCTGCACTGCTCAGCTACAGAGCACAGCTTAAACATTATAGCTCAGATATCATCTACTTTGAATAGCTGCAACAAACCACTTAAGTTTCTCCAGAATCACTGAAGAAAATCACCTGTTTTATAGTCTTTCAAAGCTGCAGACCTAGAGGGTACCTTCCAAACTTGATTCCCCTGAATATATATACTGCAGAAACCCCCAAAGAGTGGAGGCAGGCAGAAGAATTCTCATTTATGTGTTCCATTTTCTAAAATAATTTTACACGTCAAACACAGTAAAGGGAAATCTTTCATGTATTAAGAAAAATTTTCCTAAGGGCACAAATAAAAACCTGATTAGACTACAGGTAAAAGTAGTAAAAGCTTAACTGATAATCTGTTAAGTCACTGATGCAGCTAGTCAGACAAAAATACAAAGGAGGTAAAAATGTTTAAGTTCCAGGTATTCAAGAAATAAAGGGTACACAAAAATTATTAAGTTCTGTGCATGAGCAAATATAGTTTAGCATCAACAAGTCAGATTCTGTGGTAATATGTCACAATTCAGAAATAGAGAAAAAATAAGGCACACAAAGTAGTTAGGTCTTCCAATCAAATCTTCCAGTGGCACAGAAGTTGCTTTTACTTAGCTTCCTGTAGTTATATCTGGTCAAAATCTTTTATCATCTGCTTTCTGCAATCACTGCTTAAAAATGTGAGTATAACAAACTTATACCTCTTCTTAATTTCAGAAGTTTTCTGAGTACTTAGGCTCAGCCCTTATATGTTAAGTTAACATTAGAGGACCTGACCATTTCCTTTCTGTTAACTACATAATCTTGGATGCCTGTCTTATATAGCTAGACATATCTCTATCCAACCCTGGATGGCCAGGCTTACAAAACTCACTGCTGCACGGTAGTTAAGTGAGACAAGTCTCATCCAAAACATCTTCATCTCCTCAGGGAACTTTATACAATAGTATCAGTGTTGGTATTTCTAGAAACCTAGAGAATTTCATAAAAATACTCAAGCACCTTAAAAGCTAAAAAAACTCTGGCTTTCAAAAGTTACAAAAGTAATTCTTGATGTCTACCACAATTTGAATGCTCTCAAATATTTACCATCTTCAGCATACATCTACCTTCCTCGCTCCCAGTTCCTTTGAAAAACTTGATAACTGAACAAAGCTATCCATTGGTGAACACACTAGCATTGAGTAGACTGGAAAAATGAAATTTATCATGCAATTTCCTCCTGAAATCATCAAAACAGTATTGCAAAAAAGAACTCAAAAATCCCTTCCAAACATAACATACACTGTTATTATAAACTCTGTCTAAACAACTTAAACTATCACCAATCCAGAGCCTGTGCTAAACAAACACTTCAACATAAAAGCAATTTAAAGTGCTACCTCATTAGAAAAAAATCTGATTTTAACTGCCACACAAGGTCACAAATTACTTGTCTGTGCTTTGTAGATCAGAAAAAAAAGCTGTAATTGGCTGCAGTAGGATGATTGAATACAAAATAATACTAAATACAGAAATGGTGAAGCTATTTTTCTGAAGTATGTCTTAATCAGTAGCTTTCTAATTACTGATTTTTTTCCTTTGTGTGAATCACATGTCCTATTTAAAAATAGTCTGAGGTATGAGGATTTTGTGTTTTCTTTTTTTTTCCTTTTATTCTTTTTAAATCTACACAGAGTCTGATAGAGCAATGCTGTATAAAATACAAGTATACATATTTTTTGATATTTTTCAGTATGTAACTATATGCACTTACAAATGTATTTATTCATGTTACTTTTTTTCTGTGAAAAAACACAATTTTAACACAAGGCAGGAAAGATGATCTTTAAATTGAGCATCAAAATTTATATTACCTTTAAGATTTCAAAATGAACATTTAGGTTAATATGAAGTGGTATGTGCATATACTGCCCTCATGCTGTACATAATAAAAAATGCAGAAAAATTCAAAATCTTTCAATAAGAAAAAAACTTATTCTTTTATAACAATAACATTTTCTCAGGAAAAAATGTCTTCACAGAAGTATTTTTCTTTCCAAATACTTACAATTATATCTGTGGGTACTTCACGGAATGAGTACACTGGTTTATTTGGTATATCTCGTTTACTCAGGAGCTCAAAAACTGCTGGGTAAGTAAGCAAGTTTACCAGAAACAAAAAAGACTAGAGAAAGAAAAAAAGGAGGAACAACAGGGAATATTAATCAGTTAACTGCAACCAAATAAGTGTTAGCAATTATTTGCATTTACATTAACTTCGTTCTTATCCTTTACAGGCTGAACTTAAAATAAATAGACCTGCCCGAAATATGACTGCATACCCTGGTAGGCATCGACATAATCTAAAAGGGCAGTAGTGTCTGAAATATCTATTATCTATCAAACTGTACAAGCAATTTTGAAAATTACAGTATTTCATTACCACATAATTCTAAAATCTGGAGACAAAGCATACTCTAAAAAAACATCACTCTTCCTGATCTTATTACAGTAATCTGGACATAAACTGATGGCCAGCATTTAAGACTTAGTTTTGTCATGATTTTCATTCATTATTTCATAGTTAATCCTTGGTATTGTGAGCTGTCATGCAACACAAGAATCCTTTATCAGTAATCATTTAACTAGTGTATTATACTGGTTTTGACATCTGTGCCAAGAATAGTTGTAATAAAAATTTACAAAAAGGTATGTATCATCCTACCTGAACCACAGCATCGTTTCCTTCCACACAAAAACTTAAGATTAAATAATTTCTCACCTTCTGACAACTTTGGTCAATAGGGTCAATCGGAGTAGATTTGGGTTGGGTTATTCTCAAATCATCTTTTCCACACTCCAAAAGAGCCCATAATTCAGTTACAAGTGTCTTGATAAAGCCTAAAACAAATGTTTGTTTTAATCATGAGTTTCATATTAAAAATATTTTACACTACAATTCTAACTAAGATTTGCAAAATTCTCTATACTGAAGGGTGAAATTTCACAACACAGACTGCCTTAGGGTTATTACCCCTCCTATTTTCAATCCTTTTGTCAAAACTACCTTTCTAGAACAGTCTGTTTATGTTTTATCTACAATCTGCAGCAATGGTTTCCAAAGACTATAACACTAGAGTAGGATTATATTTATATATCGTCTATGTAAATGAGTTTCTGACCTTCTTCAAAAAGTTAACTGCAACAGATCAAGGCTTAGCTAATATTGTCTCTATGGTTCTAAAAATACAGATTCACTATAACTCATTAATAAGTTAAAATACCATAATGGAAAGGACTAAAAAAAACCCCAACTTTAAGAGAAGCACTACTAGCTGAATTTAAATTGCCAAAATTTAAAATGCTAAATATTTAAATAGAAGAGGAAAGAGCCATCTAACTCTGAAATCTTCAAATGTAAGGGTTGAAAAATCAATGCTGATTGTTTTGGTATATCATTTGTCTCCAATGCCAAAAGGCATAAAAGGGCCATAAGAAGCAATTTGGCTGAAACCCTTACAAGAGGACAGATGGGTAACTCCTCAGTAGATCTCCTCCCTGCTTTCTGAAAAATCCCAGAGGCATAAATAGTAACTAAGAAACTTATTGGTTTCCTTGACTGGCAGAACATGCTTGCCTTTCTGACAGTCTTTCAGTCAACACCAGCCACTTCTAGAAACTCAAGAGAGACGATTTCCAACTTTTGTACCTCGTGGACTTCCTCAGCAACTTAACACATTACCTTCATTTTAGTGATGAGATTCTAGTTTTAATATAATGGCTATCTGGACTGCTGATGATATGGCAACAGTTGGGTTAACAGAGATTGACTGGGAAGAGACTTTGCCTGAAATAACAATTCTTCTGGTAGCACAATCGCATTTACATCTCACTAATGTGTAACTGCACCAATGACATTCAGGCCCTTGCAGTTCCTCACCCTTTGAGCAGTCAGTAACCATGGAAATGTACATATAAATTACACACATCAACAGTTATTAATTCTGATCTGCAGATCAATAAGAAGAACCTGCAAACTTATTTTTAAATAGTACAAATGTCTTCACACACATACAGGAAATTTCTGGAAATCCAAACCAGCGAAGTAAAGATTTTGTATAATATCAGAAAAAAAAATAAAACAAACCCAAAAATGTTGCATCAAGATTAATAAATAAGTTGAAAGCTGGAGAGAATTAATGTCCATCAAGAAGAAATTAACAAACATCTAAGAGTTTTTGTTAATACTGTGTAATTATTTTACACAGTTGATCTCTTTTTTAACATCTTTCTCACTATCTTTTTCCAAAATGCAAGACTACAGCATGCAATTATTCATAATAACATCATTCTCCAATTTACCTGAATTCTGCAGAGCTACTGCAGCCATTGGTGTTGTTGCCATTTGTGCAACAATGATTCTATTACCAAAGTCTTCATATTCATTTGTCTGTTGATAGGAAGTATAAAAGTGCAGTGTTAGTTATTCAGAAAACATGAAGCTCTCAAATGATCTCTTTAATATTGATCTTTCTTACTCTTGTTTACAGAATTTAATCCACTTTATGTTTAGACTTGAACAGTTCATAGATACTATCCTCTTTGGACTTACCAGGGTCAGATTCCAAACCAAACATCTTTATCAAGTATCTTCTAAAAATTTGAACACAAAATACTGTGGTTGAGACATGCAATATGAGTAAATAAAACTAGTAGTATTAATGCTGTTGTACACATTCAGTAGGATGCCTTTGGAATTACTTTTTTTGTCCTAAAAATGCACATTATCTGATTTTTTGTTTATATTTCAAGCTTTGTCTAGCATATTTAGATTTCAGCATGATCTACCAACATTGTGTAAAAAAATTTGCGCTTAGAAGAGAAGAAAAAAATATTTTTCCTAGCATTTCAAACTTTACAGAAAAGAGTAAACTGTAAAGACTCTGCAATGCTTACCTGGATTTTTTTTGATAAATTGTTAAACATAAAGTTCACGCAGTCATTCATGGCACCTGTACTATGAAGCAGAAAGAGTCCTTTGGGTGTGGTAGAAAAATTTAGCAAGGCATCCAACAAAGTCTCTTCCCATAACAAACTGAAAGAGTAGCAAAACAGTAATTAAAAACGTTATGTAAAGAAGCATGGAAAAAAAGAAAAAGTACAATTCCTAACTTTGAAAACCAACAGTACTCCACTTACTGAACTCTATGCTTAATTTGTAAGTTTATGTTAGATTTAAAAAAGCATTTGTGAAAAAAATAATATACTGCATTTTGTGCGAACAATCCAACTCAGTGAGGCAAAACTAAGGTTAGGCAGGAACACAGAAGAGAAAGATGATGTAGTGGGGAACCCAAAAGACCCATGCTATCCTTAAACATATGTATGACTTACAATCTGACTCTATACAGTATTAAGATATTAATGTGGCAGTTACATGGTGGCAAAACAGGCACAGAGTTTCTCAACAATGCAAAAACACTATGAGGAACCCACATTGGAGGAGCTAAAGGTTCCAGCAAGAAATTGGTACAGAATTATAAAGAAAGGTGCTATATTTACACAATAGCTTCACATACTAAGAGCAGTAAATGGAAAATCAACATTGCACTGAATTTTCAGACTCCCAAATACTTGTGTATTTCTCATCTTAATGAAAACAAACGTCTATAAAGGGACATTTAGTTTCAGTATAAAAGGAAGGACACTTCTCACTTGGTATGTATTAGGCTTTCAGCCAAAATGCTGCCAATCTTGCTACATAATATTTTGAAGGTGTAAATATGAATCAGCAGAACAGCATTTTAAATTAGCACCACATCAAAGGCGTAAAATAAACAGACAGCTATTTTGTTCCGTGCTTTCCATTTCACATTTTCTTCAAACTAAATTCTTTAGTAAGAGAGAACAAACCATAAGTCAATTTTACGTAGAATAGACACCACTTTCTAAGCCAAGAAAGTACTCAAAGGTCACGAAGAACTTTGTAGCTCTACTGAGACTTATGCTTGGATGGTTTCTCTACCTACCACTATTTTTTGGCAAAAATACTGTCTTGGGCTTGACTGGGATAGAGTGTGTTTTCTTTTAAGTAGCTGGTAAAGTGCTAGCTTTTTGGATTTAGGATGAGAATAATGTTGGTAACACACTGGTGTTTTAGTTGTTGCCAAGTAGTGCTTTTCAAAGTCAAGAACTTTCCAGTTTGCCATGCTCTGCAAGTGAGCAGGTGCACAAGAAACCAGGAGAGTGCACAGCAAGGACATCTGAGCCAAACTGGCCAAAGGGATATTCCATAGCATGGGAAGTCATGCTTAGCACATGCACAGCAGAGTTGGCCAGAGTATTGGCCAAAAATTGCTGTTGAGGGATAAGCTGGGCAATGGTCAGAGGGTGATGAGCAATTGAGTCGTGTATCACTTGTTCCTCTTGTGTGTTACTTTTCTCTCTCTCGTTTTCACTACTAATAATGTTATTATTACCATTAGTAGAATTACTATTATTAATATTACCATATTTTACTTTGTTTCAATTATTAGACTATCGCAATCCTTTTTTTCTCCCTGATTCTCCTCCCATCTCATTGGGATGCAAGTGGCTGTGCAGTACTTAGTTGCCAGCTGGAATCAAACTACAACAAAGTGAGGTTACAAGATGTCTCACTTCTGGTTAAAGCAGCAGTGTGTGCCCACACTTATTCACATGCATAAATTAAGTACCAAGTTACCTGGTTTTTGATTCTTGACTTATTGATGAAGTGGAGTCTGCATCAGTTACAGGAGTAGGTACTCTTTCTGAAAGCAAACTTGTCTGTAAAATGAAAAACAAACAAAATCCTTAATGTTTACTTACACCATTTTAAAACTCCAGATCTTGTTCATTCTCTTACTACATAAAAAAGAAAAAAAACACAGTGATCAGGTTGTAGTCTAGTCTTTGGCACAGAATACACTATTCTTCTACATTGTTTTTATTCCAGAAAAGCTTATTTTTTACTTCTTCCTTGAGTATAAACAATTTTAAAGCTAGTACATTTTAAATTTTTTAATTGGAATTCTTAAATAAACCCCTTTACTTTCCAACTGCAGACTCCCAAATCAAAAGCTGGCATTTAAAGGGAAAAAAAGAAAAAACCGAAAAATTGTAACACAACTCTTTACTCCATTTCTGTCACAGCAATGGAAATAACACCCTCTGGAGTCAACAACATCATACTAAACTTATTGATTAACTCTGGAACTTTTTATTTTATTTATTTATAAGTTATATAAATGTATCTATTATTGGAATGGATGTCATTAGAGCTACAGATATATATTTTCCTATTTTTATNTTGTTTTACATTTATGGGATAAAAAGCAATTTACACCATTGAAATAAAAGTGAGCAGTTATTAATTTACTGTCTTATAAATGTGACGTACTAAATCAACAAAAGATTCTTCTATTAAACTAGTCACTTGTACTGGATCTGTTGTTCCCCTTTTATTATCATCTCCATAAATTCTGTCTCAGACTTTCATCAGAATCTGCCAAGAAAGAAAAAGAATTTCTTTCTCCATCAGTCTTAAAACTCCAGGAGACACATAAAAGAAAAAGAAACAAATTAACAGTCCAGCCAGCAAAAAATTGACACGATTGCTTGGACAGAATCCACCATAGTCCACTGATTTTGCTACACTATAAATGGTAGGATATTTTATACACTTCAGGTGTTTTAGAATTGAAAAATGACAGAAAATAATTTAAAAAGTAGTAAGATGATGGAGTTGACTTTCCTTGTAATAACTTGTTGATTCTTAAAGTCAAGAATATGTCCATTCTACTTCAGTTTATATTTGATTACCAAAGTGAAGAAATAGAGTTTTGTAGGGTAAACTTTGTTTTTATTCAACACATTCAGTCTACTTATCTTGTACATGTCAAGACAATTTGCCTAAATTATGTTCTATACCATAATAAGGGATTTTAATGTGGAAAGAAGTCTTCTATACAAAGAGTAAAAGCTGTGTTGTTTTAGAGGAAATAACTGGAAATGCCCACCACAAGCTTTTAACAGTCTGCCTGTGATAAACATTAAATAGAATAACAGGCTAGTTCGAGTAAGACTGACAAGTTACACAATAAGAAAGCATCAAAAAGAAGATTGCTGAGTTACACAAATTACAGCATGAATCAAGTGAACTAACCTACTTAATTCAGTAAAAATCCTCAAGTTTACAATGCAAGGAGGAACATAAGTTTCAAAACCAACATTCTTTGATGAGAAACAGAGTTTACTGTGATATAATTATGATTTTAAGTAATCATATATTTTATTTTCAAGACAATGTATGCCTTCATGGCAAGATTCATATATGAAAAGTGAGAAATACCCACAAACTGGTGATTTAAGTATCTTCTATTCATGTTCTACTTTTCTGATATTTTCTGCCTCAGTTTACATTGTGACTGTATTTTTTAAATATTTAATCATAATAAAAGCATACAGTATACGACAGGAAGAAAGAATAATAGTTGTTCCATTCTTTTTCCCTTGCATTCATATTCCCTCCCACTTCCTCACCTACAGAAAAAAACAAAAATTAGTCTTTTAGTCCATTCTTTGTTCTAGCTTGACCTGATCCCTCTCTAAGATATAAAAAAAGTCCCATTTTTCAGTGTAAAGTGAATAACACAGCTAGGCTTTGGTTTTCCACTACAAGTCCTAATACCTACAGTTTAGATACGCTTTCAGTTAAGCCGGAAGCCAAAGCTGAAGATTTATTTGCTACTTTTACCTAAATTGTGCCAATGTTATTTTAATGATTCAAATGTTGGAATTTGCTTCCCTGTGAACATTTTGATCTGCCATCATTTCTCCATCTTAAGTAATTTTTTACAATACACAAGAATTTTCACACTGCGTGTGACTATCAGAACAATGAAAATAGAATTGACGATGATGAGGGGACTGGAGCACCATCATTTATGAAGCAAGACTGAGCGAGTTGGTCCTGTTCAGTCTAGAGAAGAGAAGACTGAGAGGGGACCTTATCAATACCTGTCACTATCTGAAAGGAGGGTCAAGAGGAGGGACTCAGGCTCTCCTCAGTGGTGCCAAGCAATAGGGCAAGAGGCAACAGCCAGAAATAGATGCACAAAATGTTGAACCTGAACATTACGAAGAACTTTACTGTGCAGGTGAGCAAGCACTAGATCAGATTCCCTAGAGAGGCTGTGGAGTCTCCCCCACTGGAGATACCCAAGAACCCTCTGGACACCATCCTGTGCCATGTGCTATAGGATTACTCTGCCTGAGCAGGGAGGCTGGACCAGTTGACCCACTGTGGTCGATAACAGAAAGAAAAATACACAGAACTGCTGGATCCAAGCTCTATCTTTCATGTAGAAAAAACACTGGACTAGCAATCAAACTGAAGTACAGAGTCTGAACTTCATAACAAATCCATGTACACAGGTAAGACGAAAACTCCTGCCTGGCACTTTTAACTATGTTCTCAATAGTATTTCAATGTCACCTCACTCTTTCACAAATAATTGCAATGTGCTTTTTTTTTTTCTCCATATCTCCCACTGAAACAAACCAGTTTAACTAAAAAATAGTAAGAGCACATCTCAGGAGTCTTTTCTTTCAAAATATCCCAAACCAAGAGTGAAGGCAAGATCTGTGGTGGCCAGTGGTTATCATGACATCAAGTGACTTCTACCATCAAGGACAATGAATGACAGATCTACCAGTGCATCAAGAGTTTCTGTTTTAATTTTAGGCATAGAAGTCTCAAATTAAACTTTTGCTAGGTTCACATTCAGAAGGAAAATTTGCAAGTAGAACTTCATTTTTACGACATTTTCAAGCACTATTTAACTACTTAAATATAATCAACCTATAAGAACAACTACTACACAAGCTGAATCTCTCACAGCAAGATTTTTCCCAATCCAAAAGCAGGATTTACCTTTCTCCAAGCCTCTGCAATAGATTCATGCAAGCCATAAGGAATTAGCAGCTGTAGACCTTCACAAGTTCTGTACATTTGACGGCACACAAAAATGAAAGCTCCTTTAATAACTTGCAAAAGCTCAGATCCAGATAAAAGAGAAACGTCATCGTGAAGTAGTTTCTTTGTGAACTGAACAAGTACATGAGCAGCTGTAGAACTAGAAATAAAATAGTACTTTTAAAATGTTGTTTTGTAGTAAGCCTTGAAACAAATCCTCTGACTAAACTTATTTAAATTTTTTAGGGGAAATGAAACTATGGAAAGAAACTATGAAGGGACAAATTATAACTTGAAACACCAGTCAGAAGAAATGTACAGCAAGTAATGCCACTTTGGCAAATAGCTCTATGCAATGCAAAAACATATGCAATGCCTTCCATACAGCCCACAGGACCATGAACGACACAGACTCTGTTTCATACGAGTCCAGTTGGGAAGAGAAACCAGCCAATTCTGAGATTTCTCCACTTTGAAGAAATACATTCCAAACGTTTTCATGACCTGCAGCTTAGCTATTTTCAAAGGCTCATCTCAGTTTTACTGCTGTTTCAAGTTTTAGAATCAGCTAACTATATTCTACCTACAGGAACACACTGATCCTAAATTAGGTACAATGTTACACATGTGAGCTTCTTATACAAGATCTCTCTCTACTAGATGTATTGAAATGTGAATGCTACATTAAATCTATTCTTTCAATAAATTTGGTTGGTTTTAATACTTCTAAAAACAAACAAAGAAAATCGAAGAAGACAGGCCTTTGTTCTGAATAGAAACACTACGAATAAAGAACTATATTCAGAGAAAGAAAAGCTCTCACATGAATTAGAAAAAGAAGAAAAACATTAAAATCTCCTTTATTGTAAGTATTTCTTTACATTGTCATTTCACCTGGTTCTACACATAAATATCTCCCTCATACCTTCTCTAAAACACTTACTCTTTAATTTATGATCAGATATTTTAGTTCAAACAAAATCAAAATGTATCACGTTATAGATAAATGAAAGAGAAAATGAGTCTCATAAGAACAATGCAATTCACTGAAGTGCTCACTAATGCATTCATTAATGCACTCTTACCTGTCTTTGGCATTTTTTTCATTTTCTCCATAAAGAAGAAGAGAAAGACCATCTTCTGAAGCAGTAATCCTTGCTAAAAGATCAGCTACATCAAGTAAAGTGGTTTCAAGACAATTTAGATACACCTTTTTGGAAGAGGAAAAAAAAAGGAAGCTTTAAATTCAATGCTTTTGTGAAAGCTGTTTTTTCAACTCTGTCTTAGATATGCATAACCTGAAGGTCACCCTTCGTATGATTTCTTCATGTCTTAAACAGTGTAAGTTAACAGCCTATGTTCAAATGTCATCACACAGAAATCTTCATCACAAAGGGCACTAATTCCTAACATTTTCATATTCCTTATAGAAATGTTTACAAGAAAAAAAACCAAGAAAAAAAAAATTTTCTTTTATCAATCCAGAAAAATAGTAGCTTCCCATGGAGAATTATATATTTTACTCACACCAGTTATTGAGAACACCTAACTTCGTAGTTGCCAACTGAATTTAAAAATAAAAGTAGGTTGCCTTTCAAACAGAAGGTAAAGAAAATATTCATCCAAGAAATATCCAAATGACATCAGAAAAAAGCCAAAACCAATGAAAAAAATTAAGCAGTGTGTTTTTTCTGAAGGAAACAGTCTCACTCACAACAGCACAATTTTTGCTACTATTCACAAGACTTCCATGTCAGATCAATATAGTAACAGATTGAACTATTCAATGCACACTATGATAGTTAATGTATAAAATACCATAGAAGCTACCATATTATGTGAGTAAATAAACTTTCTACATAGAAAATATGGAAAAATTATCATATTCTAAAAATTATTTGGAAGATTACAAACCTCTGTGCCACTCAGCAAACTTTGAACAGGGTGAAGAAGGGCATCTATCACTGCATCTGTATACAAACATTCAGCAGCACATCCTGTTTGATCACAAAAAACTTGCAGAACCTCCATTACAAGACTTTCTGGAGAATAATTTTCTGGTGAACACAAGAAATATTTATTTATATTTTAATTTACACAAATATCTCTATATAATTTATATAGCTGCTTCTGAATTATTATTAATTTTGTTATGTGCTGATTTAACATAGAGGGAGGAAGAAAAGGTAAGGATAGAAGGGAAGAGAAAAACTGCACCAATAACAGACACAAAATAAAAATTGCAAAAGAAGTTATCATATGCCTCATTATAACTAAATATATTAGGATATAAGGAAAAAAAACACTTACCTGTATGTGCTGCCAAAGCTGTATTTGGGTAACTTGGAGAGTAATAAATAAGCTGAGCAAATAATACCAACACATCAGTTATGGATACACTATCTATTAAAAAAAAAAAAAAGGAAAGTACTATGTAAATTAAAGACTAAGTTTAATTTTCCAAATAAAAAAATTTATTTTGTAAATATATATAAAGAATGCTTTGCTGTATAGAGGAAATCAACTATTTACAAGTGATAAAGTAAAGGACATACAATGTCCTTGGAACTCTTCTAAGGTATTTCATGATCAGCTTGTAAGACTTGATCTTGCTCTCAATTTAGCCAATTGAAATTTTGCAATGTTTTTCACTGCAACAAATGGCAGACAACATTTGAAAATACTAAATATACATAGCTGTAGAAGAAAGGCATTGCCTTACTATTAGATTAAGTGAAACAACTGCAAAAGAGAGAGGCTGTCATGCAACTTTCCCAGTTCTGAAACAAAAACAACAAATGTAGCTAAATGCAAGATGGGAACAATTGCTCCAAGTTTAATGAAAATATGTTAATAAATCAGCCAATTTGCAAGGAAAGAGTTGCCATCTATGAAGATGAGAAGGACACTATTAAGAAGAGAAATGGCAAGATTGTTAAATTTTTACAGGAAAGAAAAAAGCAACCACCACCCCTGGATCTCTGCTGGAAGGGTGTTACACAGGAAATGCATAAAGGACAAAAACACTTTATTAATAGATGCTTCTTACTCACAACTGCTCTGCACTGGATCTTTGCAGTCTTGATCCTCTAACCAGAGGAACAAAAGACAAGTTGCTGAACTAGTATCCAGTAATGTTTGGAATTCTACAATGAATTAGTAGAGACACTAAAGCAACGGAATGCAACCATTGCCTTCACATACTTCTGTTTGCCAACCCTGTACAGTGTAGATTTCTCTGAATGTCTAAGAGCTTTTCCATCTCATATCTTGTGTCCCTATTAATGCCTCGGTTCTACAGGTACTGAACTTTTCTTCTACTTTTATTTTAACTTAATTAACAGATTAAACTCAGAGTACTTGTTTTCAATTTGCAATTAGCTTGAAATACTGACTTTTCCTTCACACCTGAAAAACAGCTTTGGTCCCTGGACATGTCTCTCTTCCAACCAATTATATCAATTGGTTTGACAGAAGCTGTTACTCACACCTAGAAAAACTGAATCACTTACACACTGATCCAACTGTCCTTCAACATGAAATTAATATATTAAAAGTAAAAAACATAAGCTATCCATTCAACCACATCCATCAAAGAATAAAAAACTATGTAGATGCTCATATATAGTTATATACACACACCACCTTTCAAAACTTTCCAGGCCCAGAATTGGTGAACAAAGTGCTTTTCTTCAATGTCCATAATACTGCAGTGAAAATATGTAACTATATATCAAGAATGGATACAGTGTTTCTCAACAGTTTTCATTTTCCTTAACTCTCCCCCTACCTTTTTTATTTTTCAGCTGTACTGGAAAGAGATTCTGTCCTTGCTTATAGATCAACAATCTTCCTAAGAGGCACAGTGAATGAACAAAATAGATGTACTGCAATTCTGGTCCAGTGTAAGAAAAATTCTGCATATCACCTGTAACAATAAAGCAAAAAATAAAAACGTTATTCTTTCAGTTTATTTAACAGTAACTAGCTACTTCCTGCAACACAGGTAGATAATTTTTTATATAAAGACAGCTTAAATAATTAACCATTGCTATTAGTTTTCTCTTAAAAGACAGTCATGCAACATTTGAGGAAGAAATAGAATAGGTAGAATGTCTTCCTCTTGAGGTTGCATGCTCAAAAACCTAAAGAATGTGGATGTATGTGCATATAATGCGAGATGAAAAGATACTCACTACAGTACTGCTGGGAAAAGTCACTGACTTTGGAATATTTATTAACTGCTGCCTTACAAAATTCAAAATAATCAAGACATTGCTGAACAGCTGCATTAATCTGTGGAACAAAGCACAAAATAATAAAATACCTTATAGTTCACAATAAATTCATTCTCTCTTGTAACCAAGTATTGTCCTTTAACACAAAAACTTAAACATCCACTTCACTCCAAAGACTTCATTTTTCAGTGCTTTGGATGGATTAACCAACGGAAGACAAAATTTTACAGGGCTGTTAAAATCAATCACCATTATTACTACATTATCACACAACCAAATCTATACACATAAAGACAGTCTATGAAAAAGAGTACAGAGAACATGGAAGTGTTTTCAGAAGTCAACAGCAATGTATGAATGCCCTATTGTCATTACTGTGAAAGATTTTAAGTTTTCACATGAGAAAAACTTTGTCTTGGATACCCTTACTAAACTGTAGGTTTGGCTGCTGGGTGCTGTCAGTGCTATTACTGTTCTTGGTGGTGTATTATTGTCATAGCATTATAATCAAATCAAGGTATATAAAAGTTTAAAAATTATAAGCATGGTTGTAGCAATAAAACAAAGCACATTGTCCTGGTTTCAGTTGGGATAGAGTTAATTTTTTCTATTTTCTTGTGATCTGAGAAGAATAGTTAGATTTATGACAGCTTGGAGCTGCCAAGATTTATTCACAAGGATAAATATACAGACATACACAATAAAAAGACCCCAGCCTTAATCAGATGTTTACCCTGTGCTTATAAATTAGATTAGACTACCCTGCTCATGGACTTTCTATTATAAACACTTTGTTGTATGGATCATGCTTTATTCTACGCCCTGTTCTATGCACAGAGATAAAAAAAATAAGGGTCTCTTATAGTTGTCTGAGTCCTTTCCTCCCTCTTAAGGTTTTATCAATCCCCTATATTTTACATTTGATTTCATTTGTATTACAAGATTTTATAAAACATAGCCAAGTCCTGTTTATATGAATGAATCTCACATCTACATTGGTTTTATCGAAAACAATGAAAATTCCACTCCACTGAAGAGATCCACCTATACAAAATATATGATAGGATTAAAAGCTATATTACTAAATATATTTTCCCAGTTTGATTTATCTTGCTGACTTTGAACCCTTAATGCTTCAAAGAATACACTGGCAGGTTTTTTTAGCCTCTTTTCGTTGAAAATCCAAATTTAGCTCAGGGCATTTATGGTATTTATCATGCACCATTTGTCATTTTTATGCTTTTTTGGAAATAATTCTAAATATGAATGAAACATAACAAATTAATAAATTATAATCCTAAGTAAAGACCTGCAATGAAATGTCCAAATTCCCTTTACTCAGAGCTGGCCATATACACCTCTTTGCATTTACTAAAGATCCATTTAAGCAAAGAAAAATTTTTAAAAAATTAAAAATCCAAAAGGCTTGTCTAGCTGAAGAACATGAAACAGTTCCAACCAAAAAAACAAAAAAAAAAAACACCAACCNAAAAAAAAAGTCCAAACCACCAAGTGTAAAAAAATACTAAGTTGCAAGTACACTTGTCTCAGTAATTCATGGAACCATAGATTGGCCTGGGCTGGAGGGTATCTTAAAGATCATCTAGTTCCAAACAATGCCATGGGCAGGGACACCTTGCACCTCCATCCAACCTAGCCCTGAACACTTCCAGGGATGGGGCATCCACAACTTCTCTGGGCAACATTTTCCAATGTCTGACCACTCTCACAGCAAAGAAGGTCCTCCTAATATCTAACCTAAATCTACCCTCTTTCAGTTTCAAGTCATTACCCCTTGTTCTATCAATAATTTTTATTAACAGACTATTACTGAATATATAATCAATAAAGTATATTAATAGAAGTACTTACCAAGGATTTATATTTCCTTTCCAAAAGCCTAAATACCACTCTTCTGCTGTAATATGCATGCTTGAATGACAAAGAAGATGTAATGTCAACTGCAAAGAAATTTTCTAGTTTTTAGCTAAAAAGTAGAAATTATCTGTGACTCTGTTCTAGCAGGGATCCCATACACAATACATATTCAATGTATTGAACTCCAGCTCCAGTAAGCCAGTATTATACTCAACTGATACTTTTGTTTGCAGTACATTTTTGACAAAAACCCCCTACATCATTAAAAAAAGTGTAGTAGAACATATAGTAAAAACAGAAAACCAGCAAGTACACTGAAATGCTAAACTACACATTTTGATATTTCCAAGTAAATCCTAAATTACAAGTTTATATATGTTAGGCTGGAAAAAGCTCTAATGTCCACTTGAAGTTAGCAAGTTGTGTGTAGTGTGTAATATATATAACTGTTCTTCCATGCTCATCACTTCTTCCAAAAAAATACTTGCATCTTTTGATGTCACTCAATTCTACCAAAGGGACTGAAGACACAAAGCACAGAAAATACTCAAATCTCATGAAAACTAGTAACTGAACAAAATCTGAGGTGGAGAGTAATATTGAAAAGCATTTAGACATAAAAGTCTAAGAAACCCCTGCACTTCCCTCATTCAAGTTCTCAGCATAGGTTGTTTTAGGACACAATAGGTCCGTGACATCATAACCCTAACTTTTCAAAACAAATGTCTGACATAAACAAGTTACGAATTGTTGGGTTGCAGGTTTTTTGCTTACCGTCCACTTCTTAAACCATACTGCTTTGATATCTAGCAGAGCTAAGAAGTGCATTGGACTCAAGAAATCTGGAGAGGCAGCATGACTGGGCTTGCGTTTTACTGACAAAAGTGACAAGGTACTCTCCACTACCTCTTCCATGTACCTTATGACACAAATAGGAAAAAATGGACAGAAAACAAAAAAATCACTGACGTCCTTCCATCCCAATATTCAGGAACTAACTTCTCATAAAACCTTGTTCAGATAAATCATAAATATCAACAGCATTATCTTTAACTTGATCTTGTATGGGCATTAATTCTTTGTAATACCACAAATAAAACTAATAGGCATCTATATTCTCCTAAGTTTTTACATCTTTTGTTAAGTGCTAAATATTACACTTGCATCGAAATTTTTTTTTTGTTCAAAAGTACTTAAAACACTCCAAAAGCTAAGTAAGCAGCTTAATATGACTACTCCTATGCAACTTCCCCATTTTACTTTTCTCACTATCTACTTTTATTTCTCCTGTTGTCACTGACAGCCTCTGTGAATCCTACAATCAAGCCTTTGCAAAATTACATGCATCTCATTTTATGCCAATAACTATTAAATTAAGAAGCAGTTACAGGGTTTTGAGGGTGACATACTTTTCTGGATGTCGAATCCAGGAAGATGGTACTTCCTTTTGGTACTCATTTAAAAGGCGAACCTGAAAACATAATTATTAAAGTTAAAAAACTAATTAATGCATAATATTTCAGTAATGATCGAAAATGACAGACAAAATATTCATTTATACCTTTTTAAGTAAACGATTTACATCTGGGTTAGATACATCCAGACCAGATGAAATCTGAAGAGAATATTCTCCAGAAAGAAAGCACAACTCCAAGTGTCTTGCTAAAAAAAAAAAAAAGAGAAAGCCAGCAACAAAAAAACACTTCACCTCCATGAGAACAGTGACAAAAGAGACTGTCATATACAGTCTACATTATAGAACTTAACTTTTCAAAATGTACATGACTCGTGAAGTTTGAAATGTAATTAAATGCACATACCTAAACTTGTATAGACTTCTTTTGTCATATTAAATGGAGAAGAAGAAAAGGTTTTTGCATAGAACCTAAGAATTTTCTCCTAAGGGTGAAAAAGAGAGCAACAGTCATTAACTGTGTATTATAATTGCAAAACAATCAATATGTAGAGGCATTATTCTCAATATTGCATATTTTTCATCTAGACATCTGAGCACATGTTAAGCATGTTTTATAAAAATACAGTTTCTGACTACAGAAATCTACAGTTCAAAGGAAATTTTACTCAAATACTTGAACTACAGCACCAGTGCAAAACCTCTAAGTTACAAAGCAGACCAAGGAACATTACCTTTCCATTACTAATTAGTGACTTGTAATTATCACTGTTTTGAAAGAAATTGTAGAACTCAGATGAAAGAGAAATATATGACAGCAGCTGCGGAAACTTTCCTATTTATTTGGTAATCACTTTAAAATTTGAAGAAGAAAAGAAGTTTAATTGACATAATAAATAATCTAAAAGCCATTTAAGCAGCTGTTATTTTTTCTCCTCATCACTGCCTGTGTAATATTAATATGTATCATTTTCTCATCATCATGGAGCATAAAGCTGACTTGAGCAGGAAATATTAATGACCTATTTTACAGAACAGTTTTGTCCACTTTTTTTGCATGTATTTTTGCTAAAAGGAATTCAAACACCCTCACTGCCATTAAAATAAATAAAAATGAGTACTTTGGTGTCTAAAAATCCTATTGAAACCCTGCTGTAGTCCTTTAAACCAAAATTTACTGGAATCCTATATTTTCTTTACTTAAAAAATAGTTTATGTGATTCATACACAAATAATAAAATGTCTTGGAACCTTGCTGGACTACTTATAATATGTATGTAACTTCTTGCACCTCTTCAGTACTCCTTTCTTTGAATACAAATCTGATAATTAGATACAAAACATCCCTTACACTGAATGCTGCATCAGGATCTGACAGAGATATGGTCAGATGCTTACGCAGACTTGGCCAGCTCTCACAGCTCAGGATATCAGAGGCAGGGGCCAAGCACAGCATTTGCAAAGCTTCTTGGCGAACCTGGAGCAGTTAAAAAGATAAACACCAAAAATCCATTCACAGCAACCTCAGAAATATGTAATTTACAAGTCAGAAGGAGGGAGGGAGGACAGGGAAGAGGGAGGCAGGAAGGAAGGAACAGAACCTGGCTGTAGAACAGATAAGGAATAACAAAATACTTATCTTCTGCTCCATTTTTTATGGCTATTTAGACAAAACACTACATCACTGAGTGGGGAAAATGTGTGTATTTGAAGAAGCAATAAAACCATTTTAAATGGGTTTTCAATACTGGATGCAAGGTTTATGTTCTACTTTCTGCCTGTAATCAAATACTGTGTTATCAGGGAATATAGCTCTCTAAAGCTCTGAGCTAGGGGAAGTAGGCACAGTTATTAGACACTGTGTTATGCTGCTGAATTTCCATCAGTATTCTAAATAATTTCAAGTAACTTTTTTTCTCAATTCATAGACAACTGTAATCTCTAGCAATTTATTTCATCTTACTGAAAGAAACAGTGGGACATTTTAATAACATTTAATAGCATCAGATTTTTTACTTGGTTTTCTAATAAAACACCATCACAATGTTTTTACCAGTTCCTACCCACCACGCCTTTTTCAACTGCCGGACAACCCCCAGCAAGTGTTATCAAGACAGCACACTCAAACTGGTATTTCTCTAAGCCTCAAAAATACCAGCAGCTGCTGCTGATTGTTGGTTAGAGACACAAATTAGTACTGCCACTGACATGACAGCAAACCTAACTTGGACTTCTTATTTTCCACTTGGCAGCAGGCTGTTGGCAAATCAGCAGGCACCTCTCTCTTCTGACAGGGATAACTCAAAGGACAACACAGAAGTTACCAGGAAGGGAAACAGATATGTATACAGGACAAATAATGTTCAGTAACTTTATGTATCATGGAACAACTTCTTTTAAACTAAAAATGCCAATCTATAGCACATAGACCTCTAAAAAAATAGATACTAGCTGCAACATGAGTTTTTGAACCAGATGGTTACAAGCAATGAAGTGTACTACCCTGCATAGTAGTCTCTGCAGTGAAACCAATACATATTAACCAACAAAGACAAGTTTCTACGTAGGTACATAGGAACTCTTACGTACATACAGGCTGCTCTCCAATATGCCATAAACATTTATCTGCAGTAACATTTCATTTCTGCCTTTAAACTTACTTCCTTAGGCTGAATAGGGTCAAGCCTTTCTGTGAGCAGCTGCAATTGTTCTTGACTCATGAATGCATAACTCTGTAATACAAATTATAAAATGATCATTAGTATATTTTATTAAACTTAACACCAGAAGATTAAAATAATCAGTCTTTTTGATACCTAATTTACTTTTAATAATTATGACTTTAACATTTATACTAATTTAACTATAAAGTCAACATTCCAAATATTTCCTGCTGTTTGCCCAAAGTTAAACTTAAGATAATGAAAGTACCATGACATATTTTGTTTGCTTTACTTTAAAGGTTTCTTTATCTTAAAAAAATTCCTTATAATAATTGATTCAGCAAGCACAGTACAATAGTCTGGAAATGAACTGCACATTATTTAGTTTCTAAAGTAAAATCACAGAAGTTAGATGATGTACTGATTTCATCTTTATCTTTCTATGCCATACTTGGATAGGTACTTTGACACATATGGGCATCTTATTGATCTCATCAAGCATATGATGCTTAAAGTAGCTAGTATATACTTAGTACTCAAAACTGAAAGAAAAGTAAGTAATTTGGGTTTACGATGTAACAAAGATGTGAAAAATTAATCTTTCTCTAGGGCCCCTCCACTGACAGAAATTTAACAATTTTGCAGTATCATGCTTATTTCATAAAATAGAGAGAAAAGCCATTGTACTTGGTTGAAGGAGGAGTCACTGTCAGAACAGTTGTCTGTGTAATGGCCACTCTGACATTCTTTCTTTGCTTTACTAGCCAGCTCCTTGTCATGCATCCGATCTTCTTCAAACTTGTTAATCAAAGATTCTACCACAACCATCATGACATTCTTCAAGGCATGTATCATTTCTCTGTACCTTCAAAGTAAAGATGATTTTAGTATTAAAGAACATAAAAATCACTATGTAAAAAAAAATTACTACATCATGAATAACAGAATATGACATAATGTAAATTGGACTTGAACTCCCTGAATTTAGAGAAATTAATGAATACCAAATCCAAATCCAAACTGAGCAACAAAACACATACGTACCTTACATGTTTCAGTTAACAATATTTTAAAATTACAATAGAAGTCTTTCTTTTCCCTTTCAGAACCATTCAATGAAATATCACCAGCATAATTCTATTCTGGGATGTTCTTAAGAAAGAACAACATGAATTTACCAAAAAGGAGGATCTGTCCCTGAGAAAATAGGCCAGTTCTCATCCTTGTTACTGTTTGTTTCTTGTACTTCAACGTCCAATTTATCTTTTGCTATAAACTTCGAGCATAACCACTAGAAATCAACATATCATCCTGATTCAAGATCTGGAGTACAGGTCATGCAGACAAAATAACTTTCTTTCAACAAAACCAGGGTTTTTCTAATTCCATAAATTGAAAAATAATATCCACAGGGAAGCACTTAGAAATAAAAGAATGCTTCAGTACAGCATCCTATTGTAAAATGTTGATGTCTTATTTCAAATTATTTTTTACTTTAATACTACAATTATTTATTTTACAGTCATCAAAGATAAAAATTATCATATTGTGCTTTAATATCCTCCTACATGCCAAATTATAGATAAAAGATACATATTTAGTTCATTGGAGTTTCTTCTATCAATTTTAATGAGCACAAGAACCCTAAAGTCCTGATCCTTGAAACAAAATTATACAAAGAGCATAATCTGAAAAATGGTCATTCTAACATCAATTTCCCTATTTTCTTATTTTGCAAAATGTAGAAAGGACCACTGATGCTAAAATCCTAAATACCTCAAAAACTTCACAGATTTGCTACCAATGTTTTTATACAATAGTTCACGACCTTAATTCCACGGTGAGACAAAGCATGACAAATTGCAATGCAGGGTGGCAGTATCTGATCTGCTTTACACTGATTTTAGTTACAGGTTCAGAATTATTATTGGTTTAGTTCTTATTTTTTCAAAACATGTTATGGAGAAGCGAAGGGACGACTGAGACAAAGAAGAAAGAGAGATGTGAATTACAGGTATATACTCACTCTTTTGATTCACGGGCCTTCTTGGTAAGATGTTGGACAAGTGTGTCATAGCCAGATATTTCACCCTGATTTTGAGCAGAGGTACATTTTTCTGTTTCTTCTTCAATCACAGGTCCCACAGTATTTTTTATGTATTGTCTAAGGTACTTCACAAACTCATAGCTGCAAGAAATATACAAAATTAAAATGCAACATTTCCTTGAATTCATGAGGAAACATTTTCAACATACATCAACAGCCACCAACTTCTCTCCCAGTAGATCTGTTACTCTGAGGTAAGAGTTTATGACTTGCATAGAAATAAACTTCAGGAGTGTAAAATAACACATCACTGTCTGATTTTCTTCAATACGTTCAGTATCAGTATATTGTAGGAAGAAATAATACCAAATAGAAGAAACCAAACTAATAGTTAGTTTACTAAATAGCACAATTTCACTTTGTGCTTCTTCTAATAGTAAAAATCCACTCAGACAAAAGGTTAAGGTTTTGTAAGTAACAAAAAAGACTACCAAGAAATTTCAGTTTCCAAAAGAAACATTCCTTGTAGCACTCTGAACATAGCACTGTCTTAAGAGTATATACTGTCTGGTAGTATTATTTATGCATTATATATTCAAAATTAGAAGATACACAGAAAACACAGTTTATAAATTAGAGCATTAGAGAACACCTATGGCCTATGAAATTCTGTCATGACAATTCACAGATCTCAGTCAAACTGACAAAACAGCTATCTGTGATTACACAAATACATGAAACTCAAGGATTCACCACTTTGCAGTCTTCTGATCAGATACTCACAGACACTTGCTAAAAGAATAGAATAATCAGAGGGAGATCTCAAACTAAAGATTCTCCCTGGGTCCTCAAACTTTATATTAGCTATAGAAATTGCTAAAGAGTACTGCTCAGAATAAACCAACTTTTCTTTTTGGCTAGTTTTCTGATTTGTATAAAGGACAAGGCAAACAGAAACATACAAAAAAGGGATCATATATTAACAGTAGATGCATCATTTTATTTTCATTGTATCAAATGTAGGTGTGCAACTACTTCATGTTAACTTGGATAAAAAAAACACAAAAAACAAACAACAAAGCACATAAAATTGTATCATGGTAGATACTTCCTCACTGGATTGCCTACCTCAGTTCCATCAGGTATGTCAGTATTTTTCTTTTCCCTACCTTTCCATTCTTGTTCTCAGTGAAAGTAACAGAAATGCATCTCAAGATGTAAAACATGTTTATTTCTGTTTTCATTTGTGAAATTGCACACAACTCTCTGCTGCATGAAAGCTTTCATGAAAACTGTCTCCCCTTTGTTTTATAAGGGCAACATTTCCAGCTTTTATATGTTTTTGCAGTAACTCCTTCACTGTGAAATCTACAGTAACCACATCACTATTCATAACACTACTTTTACATCTAATGTTCTAGCCTTCATCTGCATTATTCTTGAACCTTAGAAATGTTTTGTAACAATTATGTTTTTCAGCAATGACAGTACCACTTCTTCACAAGCAGAATCAATTCAGACTGAACTGGTAGGATTTACAAAGGAATCACACTTGGGGTGGTGTTAAAAAGACCTCTAATGTAACAGAAAACATGCTACTTAAGTAGTTTAAAATCCTGATCACAGAACTGCACAGAAGTTTTGCACTTGATTCAATTTTCCTTTATATTAGCTTTCTGAGGATCCTGCATTTCTATCTTTTCTACATCAAGGTGGGATTTTTGAGATAAGGCCTCAAAATCTGGTAAAGTTACTGAGTCAAAATAAGCATGAGGCAGGAACAGTACTGCTCAAAATGCTGAGCTGAACTAGAGCACTGGACAGCCCAAAAGCACACACTACTAATAACAGAGCTTGCAATCTGGATGGGTAAGTTAAGAAGAAAGTTTCTTAATGGCCTCACTTATAAACGACCATATGACCTTTCTGACTTTCCAAGAAAACCAGTCTGTACGGCCCTTTGTCACAAACAAGACAAGAATACCTCCACAAATATTCCAGCATCAGAGAGTAAACGTCATGTTCTGCATTTAAAGATCACTTGATTTTCCATTAAATGTAAATTAAATTAAAACTGTTCTCATGAAAAGAAAGTATCCTCAGGATCACCAATTTTCTAACATCAAAGAAAGAGTAATGGATGTCAAGGTTTCACTGTTGTAAAAGCAAAAGCTATATAGACATTGCTTCAACCACTTACAGACTTTACTCCCTCACCCTGGGTATTCTATTAAGTTCTCAGAAAAAAATGAGAGTAATAATTTCAATTTGTTTTCAGCTTTATTATATATATCTTCTCTAAATAACTTTTTTTTCTTTCAGAATTACATATATCTTTCAACTTTGATATGTTTATAACAAAATTATTTTACTCTCACGCTTGTGACCCAGGAATCTACTCAAAATTCACAAGGGTACAAGGAACAGTGTAATCCAATGCAATTTGTAACAAAAACTAAAACTGAGCTAAAGTACCTTTCAAAGAATCTTCAGAACACATGTAAGCTTCAAGGTTTTAAAATTACAGTGAAATTTTAGATAAACCCTAGTTCTATTTCACTTAGTTACTTTTACCTAACTCCTATCACTGACAAAGGAAGGCTAATACCTAGGTAAATTTAAGAGAATGTAAATAGTGGCACTTCTGAAAAAACTGATAGAGAACCAGCTTTCTCAGAAGAAGTCAGGTCACAGAGCTCTGTTTCTTATTAAAACATCTTCAGGTCATTTCAGCTTGATATTCTCTTGGCTTGTCATAAACTGTGTACTAAAAATCTCCCATGTAGTAAAAAGATAATCAACTTGTAACATCATGGAAAGGAAAGAGGAGCGTGGGATCTGGAAATTTAGACTGCATGCAAGTGAGGTCACACTGTCAAGTCTCATTTAACAGAAGTGTGATGGGGATACATTTCTGTTTTACTTAAAACATAAATTAAAATAATGATTGCAATAGATAAGACAGACATGTTCAGTAATATAGGCCAGAAAGAACAATCAAATATAGAAGCCAAATGACCCTCTGAAAAAGTATTCTATTTTGAAAAACAAGATTATGTTGTCTACCAGGTGTCAAATATACTGAGAGCCTTCAGTGACTACGTCTTCTAGCTCCTTTTCACATGTGCATTTAGTACATTACATGTGCACATGCATCAGAGCATTGTAAAGTCCTCTCACACAAACAGCTCATGAATTACTACTACAGTAAAAATATATTAGCAAGAGTGGAAGAAAAAAAGCAAACCAAGGAAATGGCAAATTTAGATTTATTCTTTAAATCAGCATCATCTAAGAGTTGATTAGTGATAAGAATATATGTATATGTATAAATATACACACATTTACAAATATAAAGTGTAGACATTTCCCAGGAATAATACAGTTTAACATATACCAACTTCTTCAAAAGATTAAAAATAGCAAAGATATTTTTACTTGTGAAAATTCTCATCTGTTTCTTCCAAATGCAAGAGAATTTCTTCTGCACATTCTACTGATGGGGCACCAGTGATTTTCTCCTTCACACTCTGCAGCAACTGTCTAAGCATAGACTGTAAGAGAGTTTCATCTTCACTTGTAAAGTGAGACATCTGTAGAAAACAAACAGAAGAGTAAGAAACTCTCATCTTTGTTTTTGTTTTCCCTCAAGATGCTAAGAAAAGCATAAATACCTAAAATTGCCACTTTTTTACTGTTATCAACAGGATTTTCTACCAAAAGACACAATCACAGACAGGAAATATTTGATAGAGCTTATCATCAGACTGAAAACAAAATCAAATTAGTTTCACTAAAACTCGTGATATTATAGCATAATATTCTTAAAGGAGATATTATATTATGAGAAGCTTGAATATTCTTATTTATACTTGCTTGAGAACTTGCCAATCATACAGGCACAAGACTACCCTGTAAGCTAAAAAAATAAAAAGGAGGGAAGATTTTACAGATGTAATGACATCTTGATAAGAAGACTTTATAAATCTCTCACCTGCTTTTCATACACTATTACTACCCAGTTCTGACTTTGGGATCCCTCTACTCAGAGCTACTGCTGTGCCCATGACTGAAAGTGCTGTCAGCTTTTGCAAGGGCCAGGTGGTATTATCAGGACTGTTTAATTTCCCTATGTTAATCAATTGCAATGAGCAGACAGACTCCTGTCAAATTAAATGGAAACTGCTGGGAAAAACTGGGAGGAGCAGAAGCAGTGAGAAACTGGAAACATCTGTCCAATCCAGAAGACAGACGATCGGTTAAATTTTCAAGGGCTACAAAAAAAATGCACAAGCTCATTTTTGATCTTGATTAATTAACAGCTTAAAAATCTTTATATGTCATGGAATACTTTCAAACCTCAGTGGCAGTTCTAGCTTATATATTTCTAGCCTATTTAAGGAAAAATTACTTAGAGATACTTGACTTTTTTGAATTAAAAATTAAAGACTTTCTAAGCACCTGTGAATAAACAATACACACACACTTGGAAGAGACAATATAGTAAATTACTGGTTAAGTACCAAATAGTATCAACCAGCAAAAAAGAAGAAAAAAAGAAGAAAAAAAAAAAAAGCTGTATAAGCACCAGCTGGAGGAGTTATCTTTTATGAAAGGTAACAGTTCATCAAGTTAGCATTTCGCTGTGGTAAGTAGCACAGTTACTGAACATTTTACTTTGATCCAAATTAATTCAATATTAACTCAATCATCTTACCAGAAATTTCATTAAACTAAATTCAGAGCAAACAAACAAAACACCCCAAATCCCTTGCAATAATCTTAACTCACTGATTTGCATCCCTCTTTTTCTTATTCAATCTCAAGATACTTAATCAAAGCCAATGCATTTTTAGGTCTATATAAACATCAGATAATATTCTAGTCCCCTGGGGAGAAAAAAAAAATCACTGAGGATTTTGGTATAACTAGGCATTTTCAGAAGTGCAAGGCATCGAGATACTGACTGGCATTAAGAGCAAAGCTCCGCTCAGGTTATTCATAGTGAGAAATCATGAGAACATTGCAACTTCTCCAGTTTGCCTTGAAAAGTCTTACTTCACTTATGTATTCATTAACAAAGATAGAGGTCTGGGGTTTGTTGTGCTTGGTTTTTTGGTGGCTGTTGGTTTGGGGCTATTTCTCACCAAGCATATCCCCCATTCAATTTGCAGGCAACATTTAAAAGGTCGTTCTCTCCCTAAAATACAGCTTTACCCAAAGCCCAGTTTGGGCAGCCTTTTCAGGGTCCCGACACTGTCCTAGAATGCAAATCCTGCCCCACAACCCGGGGAACGATTCAAAAGAGACCTGCTGTATGCCAGAATTTATCCTTAGACAAGCCTTCGCCTGGGCAGGGAGGACCTTTTAGCAACAAACCAGGGAGAGCAGCTCCCAGAATGGGAGCAGGGCGAGAATTCCTGCCCCTTCTCGCGCTGTACCGCCCGTCCTTCGGCTGCGCACNAGTGGCAGTTCTAGCTTATATATTTCTAGCCTATTTAAGGAAAAATTACTTAGAGATACTTGACTTTTTTGAATTAAAAATTAAAGACTTTCTAAGCACCTGTGAATAAACAATACACACACACTTGGAAGAGACAATATAGTAAATTACTGGTTAAGTACCAAATAGTATCAACCAGCAAAAAAGAAGAAAAAAAGAAGAAAAAAAAAAAAAGCTGTATAAGCACCAGCTGGAGGAGTTATCTTTTATGAAAGGTAACAGTTCATCAAGTTAGCATTTCGCTGTGGTAAGTAGCACAGTTACTGAACATTTTACTTTGATCCAAATTAATTCAATATTAACTCAATCATCTTACCAGAAATTTCATTAAACTAAATTCAGAGCAAACAAACAAAACACCCCAAATCCCTTGCAATAATCTTAACTCACTGATTTGCATCCCTCTTTTTCTTATTCAATCTCAAGATACTTAATCAAAGCCAATGCATTTTTAGGTCTATATAAACATCAGATAATATTCTAGTCCCCTGGGGAGAAAAAAAAAATCACTGAGGATTTTGGTATAACTAGGCATTTTCAGAAGTGCAAGGCATCGAGATACTGACTGGCATTAAGAGCAAAGCTCCGCTCAGGTTATTCATAGTGAGAAATCATGAGAACATTGCAACTTCTCCAGTTTGCCTTGAAAAGTCTTACTTCACTTATGTATTCATTAACAAAGATAGAGGTCTGGGGTTTGTTGTGCTTGGTTTTTTGGTGGCTGTTGGTTTGGGGCTATTTCTCACCAAGCATATCCCCCATTCAATTTGCAGGCAACATTTAAAAGGTCGTTCTCTCCCTAAAATACAGCTTTACCCAAAGCCCAGTTTGGGCAGCCTTTTCAGGGTCCCGACACTGTCCTAGAATGCAAATCCTGCCCCACAACCCGGGGAACGATTCAAAAGAGACCTGCTGTATGCCAGAATTTATCCTTAGACAAGCCTTCGCCTGGGCAGGGAGGACCTTTTAGCAACAAACCAGGGAGAGCAGCTCCCAGAATGGGAGCAGGGCGAGAATTCCTGCCCCTTCTCGCGCTGTACCGCCCGTCCTTCGGCTGCGCACCAGGGCTGGGCAGCAGCCAGGATTCCTGGGAGAACCCAGGGACGAGGAGAGCAGCCGCTCTCTTCCCAAGCGTCGGGAGAGGCTAAACCTGCCCAGGCGCTCCCCTCAGCTATAGCTGACAGCGCGGGCGGGCTCTGCCCGAGCACCTCGTCCCACGCACCCGCTCAGCTCCGCCACGCTCTCCCACCCCGGGAGTCCCGGATTCCCAGGGCATTCCCTGCCCGNCGGCCGCCCTGAGGGCTCCGGGGAGCGGTGCTGTGCCGTCACCTGGGCTGTGTTACGGGCAACCCCAGCAGAGCTCAACACCCAGCGCTCCCTGGTTTCGGGCTCCTCGCTGTTCCGCCCGGGGTGGTGGCCCGCAGGTTTCACACTGAATGTCAAAGGAATGCAGTGATGCCGTTATTCCCAGTTTACATCAGCAGAGGAGCAGCTTGTCTCAATAAATAAAGTAATGGATGGCAAGGATTTTTTCAGCCCCCTTTAACTTTCCATTCCCTCCTGTGATGAAGGAAATATCAGAAAAATATCAAATAGTATTTTTTTCTCTCCAGCAAATAAGTGCATAACACAAAACCAGCAAAAGCAGTTTGATATGAAAAAATTTCTATTAGGTCAACTATAATAAAGCAGAATTCGGTTAGCGTAAACACTCATAACGATGTTTGTCAGTGCTTGCATACAAGGTGTGGCATAATGCATTAGTATACTTTCTTCCTACATTTTTCTAATGATTCTGATGGTGAATGATGCTAATCTTCCACGATGATGTGTCCTTTAAATGTTAATCTTCCATGTAACGCTAATCTCCCATGAGGACTTCTTCCTCTAACTGGACCTGTAGCCCCTTCAGTTAACAGAATTGTACCTAGTTGTGGGGGCCCACTTGACCAGTAGAATTAAACTTTTAAACTGCAGTATTTCTATTGAAAAGGGACAAATCAGGAGCAAGCCAAACCTCTCTTACTGCCGGTTCTCAGAAACCAGATTTTAATTGGCTGCAACAAAGTTTCTGTGCTACCTTTAGCAGTGAGCTCTTCAGACCTAGCCAGTGCACTCAGGTACTGAAAAAATAAAACTGCAAAAATTGTCTGCTGACTGTTGCTTGCAAAGGGGCTCCAGTAAACTGACCCGAGCCCTGTTAACTTGGCCATGCATTCTCTCCACCTTCTAAATGCCCTATTTGCAATGGGCTACAAGTGACAGCAGTTTATTCCTCATCCATGTCAGGCTCTTCCTTCATAGGCAACAGAATAGTTTGCTTCTTTCCTGTCCTCATACCAACTGAGAGGTGCTGTGGTGCAACAGTTCTAGTTCCTTTATCACTTCACAAGCACCAGTTCAAGTGGCAGCATCTCAGTTTCATAGCTGATAAGGAATAGAAAAAAAATCAATGTACATAGTGTTCAGCATTCCTAGTCCTTACTGAAAGAGCCTCCACTTTAACAAGCCTTCCCTGTCTTACACATCACCTTATAAGAGAAGTTGCACTTGTAGTGGCATCACAGAAAGAAGTCCTCGTGATGCCTGTGGTGTTCCTGAAATCCTTCCATTCCTTTCTACCCTCTCCCACCTTCTGTATTGCATCCAGCTTCTTTAGTCATGTTTTGCAGCCATTGGAACCTGGAGCCCTTTCCTATGAGCAAAGCTGGCAGACCTCAGATACCGTTGGCCTTGATTATTAGGATGCATCCAGGCAGACACCCTCCAAGGGTGATACTCCAGAGTGAACGACGCTGAAGTACAGTATATTTACATGGATGGATGTCTGTCACATGAAAGAGGTTGCAATCACTGTGAAATTGTTCATGTGGATTTCACATTGGTGAAATTCCCCTCTTGTCTTACACTAGGAGTTCCTTCTCCTTGGTAAAAATATTCCAGATGTTCTCTCTTGGTTGTACAAACAGGAAAGCCTGGCTCCTAACCCCAGTTCAGGAAGGCACGAGATGCAAATAACTCTTCGTAAGATCTCAACATTGTTAGAAAGTCACAGTGCTGACTTCTATAATTACAGAAACTTAAAGGAAACAACAAATACAGAAATTCATAGCGTCTGTATATATAAGGTAAGCAGTTTCAAACTGTGAAACATTATAGCAATGTGAGCAATTTAGGTATTATAAAGGAGTTTAATTTAATTGATATGGCTCTCTCCCCACATCTTGAACATGTCCCAAATTTGAATTATCAGTTTATGCCAAACTTCTGTAAATCTAAAATGTTTCTGCAGTGTCTTCAATGTGGCAGACCAGAAAGAAGGAAACTGTAGAAAACAAAGGAATCTTCTTTACTGCTGGTGGTAACAGTGGAAACAGCCTGTCTTTGTGCTCATGTCATTACACCAAGGACATAATTTCTCTCCCCTCCTTCTGCCCTTTCAGACTTTTCTCTTTTCCTTCACTATAAGTTCCCACAAGACCACTTTTTTTCTGGATGACAGACAGAGGTCTGGAGAGATTTTGGTTTTATGTAGGTGATGTACAGCTGTTAGTTTCTCCAAAACAGTTTAGCTAAAACTTTCACCAACTCTGTATGTAGGACCAACTAAAGGAATTGGGGTTTAGTATCTGATTGAATAATTTAGCATAGCCACTATCTATTGAAATTCCAGTTTATCAGCCTTTCCTTGGCTGATACAGTTTTCAAAGAAGTATATACCAAAGAACTAAAAGGGGAGGCAAACTCCACTAGACTAAAACAAACCCAACCAAACCAAAACAAAAGCAACTTTCTATACTCCCATTCCAGAGCTGAATCAAGATCAGAAGGAGCCAAGGTGTCCTCACTTCAGAGTTTCCCAAAGTGGGAGTAAGATATAAAAAGGAAGAAATAAGTCAGGAAAGGAGAAATAAGTGTGAATTCTGGTTCTGGAGGTAGTACAAGGAGTCTTCACCACTTTTCTGCACACACTGAGATCTCTTAAGCAGTTTTTGAGTCTCCAAATAAAAGATGAAGACACTTGATCAACCCTTGTATAAACGCTGTGGCATTTGTTGCCCTCTCACATCACATTTATGGCAGTTTCCCAAATTTGGAGGAACAATGAGCATGTTTTAAGACATCATTAGATCATAATCTAATCATAAATATCAAAAAGGAAACTGCTTAAAATATTACTGCTGATGGGAAAATCTTTTTAAATAATCTCCAAAGGAAATTTTCTATTTTGGAGACCATCTGTCCTTTCCTTCCTATGCACTCTGGGGAAATACTAACCCCTGGCTAGATGTTTCCGTTAAAGCAAACACTAAGGAACTGGTGGGTAAATGGTCACAAGGGTTGCAGGCTGGAGCACTTATGCTGTCAGCTGCACTTGGAAGTCTTGTGTTAAAACACATGCAAACAGAATTTATATAAGTTCCATAACAGGGAAAATGTAAAGTGTCCTGACAGGTCTAAAGTTACATCAGATGACTTTGTACATTCCTGTTGAGAGCTGAGCTGGTATGAAATGCATGTAAACTATTACAGGAATCAAAAAAATAAATTGGGTCAGTATGCTTATTTGGTAATTAAACTTCAGTTATGCTGACATTTCAAAAAGACTGAAGATCTTACTTTGCTGTTCCTGATCTCTTTTTTCTGAAAAGTGAGAAACTGGCAGGAAATCAATAGGACTCTCCCATAACATTGTAAAGGACCAACTCGGAATCAGCCTGTCCAATAACAATCAGGGATATTATTGATTGAAAATGTAATGTACTGAATATATAGGTACTGATTTTTCCATCTGTACTTTATGACACAGTTTTCAAAAGATGCTCTCTTGCCGTTGTAACTACTGGAACTGAGGTGATAAAATCTATACTGCAGTGCTAAGTAACTACCTCAAAGAATCAAAGACAAAATAAGCTTCAATGACAATATATATCCAAATGCCGATAAAATAACTTTCAGATCCACAGCTTTCTTTTGGTAAAACTTCAAGGAGACAAGGACATGAGTCAGTAGCTCTGATGGGCCTTAGGCAGATCTCTTAGCATCACTTAGGTCTTTATTGGAAATTGAGAATAATAAAATTATCTTTTTATGCCATTATGAAAATTAATCTCAAAGAAGTACAACATAATAACCAAGTGGCATCATAGATCTTGACTTTATTTTCCATTTCTTTTTTAATTAATATTTTGGTCCTTTTTTATCATGTGTTTCCTGAAGGTGGCAGCAATATTCAGGAGTTGTGTGAATATCTGACTTTTGAACCTCTTGACCTGTAATACAGCATTTCTTTCAATGTAAATATATTTGTATTTATGGATACTAATATTATGCTAAAATCAAAATTTGATTGCATAGATGTTGTAATTGTAGACATAGGATATACAATATCACTAGAAAATATGAAGAAGCTATGTTGATCTGGAGTGTTAGAATTGCTTGTTCTTTTGTATGATAAAAATTTGTAAGCTAAAGGAGTATTCCTAAAGTATTACATATTTTTAATTGGTCATTTACCATTGCTTGCAGTTAAAATTATCCATTTCATTGTCTTCATTGAAGCCTGTATTGTATGCCTTTTCTGAAGTTAACTGTAAGCTCATTTGTGGGCACTACATTAGCAGTTCAAAACACTGTAAATGTTATGTGTGATCACTGGAGAAAGATTATAGCCTGTCTGGAGGGTTCCTTTTAGTTCCATTCCTCCATTTGATCTCAGTTGTTTAAAATCACTGCCGGAGCCACTCAGGCCAACTATCTCACAGCATTGCAGGGTTTTATTGAAAAAGAAACTTTAACACTTCTCCTTTTGCCTTAGATGTGGTAAACTGCATTATTGTGAAATAATTTGCTACTTAGGAAAGGCAATTGCATCGACATTAGAAATGGGAAACAATTTAGACAGCTTTTCTCTCCTTTAATTTTGCTAGCGGTTGCTGGGTCAGGGAGTTACAGATCCCACTGCAATCTAGATGGAGGATCGTGGAAGCCCACAAAGACATCTCTGCAGCAGGCCTCTCCTCCCCTTTGTCTTTTGCTAACAGAACTGCATAATGTCAGGTGATTCTCCTGCCTGCAAGTCTTCTGTCAGCTGTGCTGTGTGCTCTAGGATGACCCAACTTGAGCTGGGAGCTTACCTATTCTGTAATTCTGCCAATTGCATAGCTGCCAATGGCCACGCTTCTAAAGAAAGTTCAAAACATGGGCAGAGGATTCCTTATGAGTCTTCACTGCTCCAAATGGACTCCCTAATCCTTGCATACCTTCAGATCTGAATGTTTCATCCTGAGAGAAAAGTAAGGAAGAAATTGTTTTGGTTTTTTTTCAAGTAATCTCCACTCCTAAATATGCATGGAACACGAATGCTACAACTTTAAATTATGCTGACATATTTTATTACACTGTTCTTCTTAAGGAGTTTACTCAGTAAACCTGGTGGACTTTTTAGTAGTTGTATGAGAATATTCCTGTGCCTTAGAATCTTCCATCTTTCTTCTTGTCCTTACCAATGACTGTTTGTGCTACCTCTCATGCCAGTACTTTGATATCCTGAAGTTGAATATTTTTATAATTGCTCAATTTATGTTCATCCTTGGTAAAGTATTGCTTAAGTAACTTCCTTCAGATTTCCTCCCCAGATCAGCATTAATTCTTGCACTTGTCACATCGACATTTCAGAATTCATTCATCAGCTCCTCTGAGCTGCTGATGTGGTGTTCTTTTGCAGACACTGACTGCTATTCCTCTTTGCATTTCTGCTCCCTCTTAGATTTCCCTAAAATGTGTCATTGCTATCACTTCCTTTATTACACCATTATTACTACAAAGCCTGCATAAGTGATTTTTTCACTTGTGGTTTAAGTGTTAAGCCACCACACCTTCTCTTTCCTGTTTTCCATTTGTATCCTGAAAACTGTACCCATCCAGATAAACTACTGCTCTCCTTACCCAATGGCTTATCCTGCTATAGGTCTGAATCCCAGCGTCAAACACAATACAGTTTCCTTCCTGAATCATCAACCAAGTGCGGTCTGTAATCTTAATATTTGCAGGGAGTCAAATACTAGAGACATTTGCTATGTAAGCTGTTGTTTTATATTCTCTTGTTAATATAAGTTATGGTCTTCTTGTAAGAGTCTCTTCTACAAGTACAGATTAATCTAGCCAGATGTGACGCACAGATAACTTTGTTCTGTTCATTTTTGGAATGTTGTAAAATGCTTGAAAAGTAAGCAAGTCATGCTCTTTGCTGCTCGTTTGAAGCTGTAGTCTTTGTAAAACAGGCTCAGGAAGACAGAATTTGGCCCATCCTTTGCCATGCTTTATTCCTTTGTGTACTTTCAGCAACATGAACTGTGTGCTTTGTTTTTCAAATATTTTGTGTCCTAGCAAACTGTGACCTCCTCCTCAAAGTGATGTTTTAAAGAAATGGTAAAAGCATTGCTTGGTAACAAAACTGTTTATTTTAATTCCAGAAAACACTTGTTTTTACTTTTTCCTTTGTTTCGCTTAAAAAATGTCTGTGATTCTAACAGAATTTTACATCTGGGAAAAGTTTTTGGAGCTTCTCTGAACAAATACAATGTCTGAAATGAAGAAAGATGGATGAAGAAAAACACCAGTTCTGAATGTCTTCATACACAGAATATGGTCTTTTAATAAAAACTTATTTTAAGGTTGTTGTGTAACAGAATCTGTCATGCAGTGGAATCTTATTAGTAACATGCATTCCTTAAGATAATGAATCTAATTTCTTTGGAAAAAAAATCATTATAGTTTTGCATTATTTAAGTCAGTATGCCACCCTCATCTCAATGTAATTCCAGTGAATTTTAGTGTTAAGGATGAGTTTGCTTCAGTAAATCTGCAAATACATTTCTTTGACACGAAAAATAATCTCTAAGTAACAAGAAGAATATTTAATATTTTCTCTGGTATTTTTTAGTGCACTCATGATGTGAGAGAAATTCCAATAGAGACATGATTTTGTCAATGAAACTCCTTTCACTGAGAAATAAGACAAATACTTCTATATCTTAATACACCTGCCCACTGACTCTTACAGATTTTGTAATGTGTATTTTATCATACAGCCTGTAGAGCTGGGTTGTTATGACCCAAGGGCACAACCTGGTACTTAGTCTTGTTGAACCTCAGACAATTGGCCTTAGTCCATCAATCCAGCCTGCCTAGACCCCTCCTCTCTTCTTCAGTTCAGAAAACTAATCTTTTCTTTTTTTTTCAGGCAACCACCTTCTCTATCCAGGCAGTTGTACTTATGCATCTGTCTGGGGCAACTGTCAGAACAAACACACACTGGGTCCCTGTTCTCCTGAGTTAGAAGATTATTTGAATCCACAAGATGGGACCCAGATCTCTCGATTCAGAAGGTATCTTTTTTCCAGACTTGTGAATGATCTTGTTTACTACACCAGACCTGCAGAGCTGGTGCTGCTAAGGGAGAAAGAGCTGTGATTCTGGAGTAAAAGTAACTCTTGATGGGGATTGGAACTTCATAACCTGGCTTTACAGTCAAAGCAAATGGGAGCATATTCTGTTTTGATAAGGCTGAGTGTAATCTTCATCCCTTTCTCATCTGTCAGATGGGTTTTGTGAACTTGTTTTGATTTGATTGGAGACTGATTATTCTGCTTGGAATCCTTGGAGCACTCCTGTAGTATGCAAAGTATGCTATGAATGTGATAATTACTATTATAAAGTCTGTTTCCCTTTTGGTGCACTCTGTTTTGCTTAACTCAGGTTCCTGGGCTTGCACTGGAGAACAGTGCACTAGCTGGAGGGAAGAATCTGTGTGGATGTAGACTCTAGGCTGTTGTAGGTTGATTAACTTGATTTATGCTGATGGATCTATAAAATACACCAGCAGAGGATTCAACCCCAGTTTTAAGGAGGAAGGAGGATGTACTCACAGATGAGTATTTCTTGACAGAGCCCTCAGAAAACTTTAAAAATATATTCCTGCTTAGTTTTTAGAATAATTTTGCTAGCTACTCTGATGCTTTATAGTGTTTATAGCACTAAATAATTGTAATGCCATTGTGTTTCATACTCTTTATTTTACTGCTTGTGCGCCATATGGTATTGATGTGTATTATATTACATATAACTCAATACAATAAGCATAGTAATACAAAACAAAGTTGTTGGACTTTTATTACAGGTAGGTTACCTACTGTGATGAAAATAATATAAAATTATAGGGAAATTATTATTCCCTTTCTTCCTAGTTTTTATTCAAGAAATAATCCATGGTAAATTAAGTGCAATTCCACAAAATTTTATAGAAGCATAGATCTTGGTATAAAACAGTAAATAAGCTCTGCTAGGATTTTATGGTTTTTACACTTGTCTTTTAAAATTAGTTTATATTTCTAATGCTTTGCCTCAGAGGTTACTTGAAGATCACTCCTGAGCGTTATTGCACATTCTCAATTGTTTCTGAAGGCAATGGAAGCCAAGAATCCCACTTTGCAGAACAGAACCATTTATTCTTTCTGTTATTTACCCCATTCAGATAACCACATGTTAACAATGACACCCCAATTCCTGTCTATCAAAGACTCAATACTTAGCTAAGAGAGTTAATTTAGAGACTAAATGAATTTTCTATCATTCTGATATGATCCTAAGCTTAGTGAGATGAGCTGTCCTCTGCAGAAATATACTGCATGGCTCTCATTTTGTTGACTTAATTCCAGAATGGGACCTGAGAGCCAAAAGGAACCACTGAAATTTTTTAGGCAAACCTTCTTCTCAGGTGACGGAAGGGAAGGGAACGTGCGGGAAGGGAAGGTGCGGGA
>VZTZ01015937.1:0-16454 GCA_013400955.1 Drymodes brunneopygia
TAATGACGTAGTCTAAAAAACACAATCATGAACCAAAAGAACATCAAGGTGCTAAAGAAAATGGTTTTTGTTTCCCAACACCAGTGGCCCAAGCAAGAAGCCCCACCAGAAGTCATTTACTATCCTGAAAAACAGAACAGGTCTAGAAATATAGATTTTGCTGAAGAGCTTTAGCACACAAATTACTGCTGGGTGACCACTGGTGTGTCCCTGTGCCTCTCACAGGAAGCTGGTGTCTCACAAAGCACTCCCATGGCTGTCCTGTATCAACATTATTTCAACAGTGGATTTGCATACATCTTCACACATTTAATCTTCCAGCTTCACAGATAGTGGCAATGCCTTAAAATTAAAAGTTTGAGCCTTATGTTCCATATGTTCACAATCCTTGTACTCCAACTTATATGTGTGTATGAAACTAATTAATACACTAACTTTTTCCTCGGATTTCACCTCCAGGTTTGAAGACTTCTTTCCCACGTGGACTGAAGAATGGATTACAGGGAGATGCATATACATAAAAATGTTCATATAGATTCATATAGCACTTTCACATAAATATCACAGCAGTCAGCACAGAAATGGGTGGGTGATTTGTGGAGTGAGGCCAATTCTCTGCACTAATTTCTGCAGTCTATTACCCACTCCTGTTTGTTATTGTAATATCCATGGCTCCCCACAGTGAGCTGAATTTGCTGTTACAAGAAAAATAAAGCATGTGCTAATGGTACACAGAGTAAGGTAAGATGTAAGGTCATGAGAAGGTCATGAGAAAGTAACAACTGGGGCAAAGATCAGAATGTACAAGCTCTTTTTGGCCTTATGTTCCATAATCATCCATTTTTGAGAGCACAGTGTATATTACCCCCTACAGCATCCAATCTCCCTGAAGTATCTCATACCACAGTAGGGAATAATCAAACCCTAAAAACTGTATCCTAGAAGTCCTCTAAGAGCAACGTGTCTGTTTCCTTAGAGACACTTAAGCACATCTAATTGATTTGCCTTCTCCCATTGCCCCTCTCAGCTTCCTAGATTAAATAGCACCTGTGTGAAAAAATCGAGGGTAACTGTGACTCTGGACATCATGAGCTGTTTGAGACTGACAGATAAGTGCACAAGCAGCACCCAGACACATCTGGCTCAGAGAAATTAGGATCCAGGATCAAACAAGGTTTTCAGTGTCAGCTGAGGTGGTGACAGTCTAAATGTTGAGTACCATAGCTGGTGAATATTCTGGGCACCCCATCTTCCAGAGACACTTCACGTGTCAGTTGTCTGGATTATCTCCCAAAAAGAAAAAAATACATGATTCTACCTCAGTAAGTGAGACTCAGTGTGTAAGAGAAGTTCAGGGAGAACCCAGAATGTGTGGGAAGAGCAAAAGTGGCATGGAGGAACAAAGGGAAAACACACAAAGGTGGTTAGGAGAATGAGACATAAATCATACTGAAAAAAGGAAAAGTGAGGAAACACAGGACAAAAAGCTTGTGGAGACCTCAGGCACTGACCTGAGGTGCCTCTTTCGCAACTACAGCTCACTGCACCCAATTCTATAAAACAGGATTGATACCTTTGTACCCCCTGTCACTGCCTGCAGTGGGGACAATACCAGTAACAGTTCTGATGCCACCAAAAATGACAAAAGTGGGGGCCCTTCAGCTAATGTAACTGAAAGCAGAGAATGACTTTTGTTTAACCTTCTTCTTTGTTTTCTTTCTTGAATTCTTATTATATTAAAAAAGGAAGAGGAGAAGAAAAAACTCTGAGGACACCCTCCTCCCCTCTAACAAACATTCTGGCAATCAAGACCCCTGCTCTGAGTGGACAAACACTCATTAAGGATTTGCTGGATTGCAGGAGATAAAAAAATATTGCAGAAATAACTAAGAGATGAATTTAATTTTGTTGGATTAAGAAAAAAAAGTATATGTAGATGCAAAGGCATGCCTCTCAAAAAGCCATTATACCTTCTGTAATTTCCTTCAAGGTTTTTGCTTTTCTAAACTATTTACTTTTCAAGACTATTATGATCTACGAAAATAATTGAACTGGAGCCATTCTAATAGCTAGTCAGACATTAAATTCACCACAAGTGAATTTACTCATTCAGCTTCTTCATGGAAGGACAACAAAGCAGTAACTTTAATTTATGATATTGTTCTAACATTTAACTTATTTGGTACAATGTAACTGATGACCTTACACTGACCCAAAACCCCCTATACCTGCAATACATTATACTTCAATTTCATGCCCAAAGGAATTTTTTAGGAATTCTTTATATTTACAGGCTTTATATTTTCAGAAAGCCCCACTGCTCCTGACATTGCACCTCCCACTCAGGAGCTCTCTAACCTCACCCAGTTTTACCCCAGTAACTCACAGCTTACACAAGTCTTTCCAAAATGTAATCCAGATCAGGTTTGTTAATTTTGTAAATTCTGCATCAAACTCAGTGATTCAACTATGTCAGTCTCTAATTTAGAACAGAAAGCATTAAAGACCAAATTTGAATTAAAAAAAACACTTCTGTTATTTACTTTGATCATTAAAACTTAGTCTTCAATCTGAATTTACTTACTGTAAGGTTCAAACCTTTGCATCTTGCTGTGCCTTCTATCTAATGAATGTACAATTACTACTAATTTAAACACAGGCAAAGGACAATAAGACCAGTTTTCAACCCATTAGTTTTTGGTTTTTTTTTAATTAAAAAAGAGACTTCAAGTCTCTGACTAAGAGACTTTGCTAGTCATGATGTCTAGGCCCTTGATAACTTGGGACATCAACACAGCAAACAAAAACATTTGACAAAAACCAACCTTGATACCTTAGGTTCACCCTGAAGAAAAAAGCTTCACAAATAATATCTTGCATAGCAAGTATGTGGCTGTTCATGTGCCACTGGCCTGACAGCATGGATTAGGAGAAAACAGATTAGATGAAAAGCCTGACTTGGATTTATTTTTCCCTGCTAGCATTCCAAAGCCAATGCCGGAAAAAGAAAACAAACTGAATTCTCTACTGACCAATATTTCTTCAGTAAAACTGATAACTAGATTTTGATGACTGAGCATTTACACTGGGGGACTCAAAAGCCAGAAACAAAAAGAACCACCTCACCTGAAACAAATCAGACTCTTGGCCTTTGCCAATAGCCACTCGTTAATTTTAATCAAGGACATCAGCATTAACAGCTAGCTGATGATTTCTCCTCCTAAAAAAAACAACTGGCAACACCTGCAAAGGTATTAACCCAGTACCAGTTTTGAAGTCACAGATGTAACGATGCAGAACTAGCTTGAGCAAAAATTAAAATAAAAAGTAACCCAATAGCACTAGGTTGCTCTTCAGTTTGCAGGAGTGTGGGTATTCCCACTGCACAGGTAGCACTGGCAATGAAACCCACCAAAATATCTTCCTAACAATTCAAAAATATCTCACTTTGCTTGTAGCATTCCTCATTCTAAGTGTGAGAAAATTAGCGTCAAAACCTAAGGAAGGAGACTAAAAAAATGTTCATTTGATGTTATTGTTGGTTTTAACCTGACCTGGGAAACAAACAACTGGTTTCTGCTCCTTAGGTATGACATTAGATATCTCTTATTTTCACATGGTTTCATTACTAACAATTTTTCCTCCTGTTTAGTAAGGAACCAAATAGTGACAAGTTTTTATACAGCATCTGAGGTTTCCTAAATGCCATGTTTATAAATATAACCGCAGATACAAATTATTCTTGCCACCTGTCCCTTAAAATGCTAGGCTGCCCTTTAAATGTTTATTTTACCTGAAGTTCATCCATGTTGTGGAAGTTAATGAGCCTCCTGAAACTGCATCATAAATATCTCCCTCTCTGCAGCATTTCTTTTCTATGGGAAGTGTCTGGGGAACCCCTGTAAAGATCAGTGAAATGTGGTAAGAGCCACAACCTTTTGCCAATTTGTGCATCTTAAAAACAGAGTGAGATTCTTTGCAGCAGCTGCATACAAGGGGAGCTAGCACACAGATTAATTGAGAATTGACATTTCTTTCCCACGTTCAAAATACAAACAATAATAAGAAAGCAGAAGGAACATTTTCATTCCAGACTGTGAGCAGGAACCCAGGCTTGTACGGGAAGCGCTCACGAGCACACCTTTAGAATTCCAGGCTGCTCATTAACTGTGGCTGTAAATTAATCAGGCTCCAGGACTGTTTTGCAGCAGCCATCAAAAACCAGATTAGGAGAGTGTGTAAACCTATCTACGCCAACTAATTGCCCTCACTTTCCTCCGTTCTGGAACAGAACCACGGAAACAGATTTTGCTTTTAGGTTTTATCTCTGCAGTCATATTCCTTTCAGTGCTATCACATAGGAATGATTACACTGGGATTTGGTTCACTGGGTAGGAATCCTGAGATTTATTCTTTTTCCTGAGAAGAGCAGTCAAGGGAAACTAATTGTAAAGAACTGTTTTGATAATATGCTTTTAGTGGGAATAATGATTACAATTTTAATTTTTTTTTTTGGCGTTCCAGCTTTGCCAGACATCTTTTCTGTAGGCTGCTTGAGAATATGGACATAATGATCATCATGTGATGGCATCAGAAACCTCCAAGACAAGCACAGGACTGAGCTGCTGAAAGGAGCACTCATTAGCAACACTCCTTTTGGAAAGCAAGCGAGTATAACGGATAAAAGTTAAAGAAAAGCTCAGACATTTCAACATAACTTCTGAAATAAATACGAGTATAACTTTGGGGGTCATTACACCTGTTAGGCTGCATAGCACAAAAACAATGGTTACAATGCACATGTACCACCTGTAACCCCACCCACCAAAGCTGCACAGCTCAGCCACCAAGCTGACAACAGTGTGCTGAGAACACAAAACAAAACAATAAAACCATAAAGTCAGTTTCTTCCCCTCTGCAAAGTATAAAAGGAAGCAAATAGATTTAGTAAAGTGCAAATAGACCAGGGACACAGGAGAGCTGCGCAGCCACCAGTGACAGGAATCTCTATCAATTTTAAAAGGCCATTTGACAATAGCTTAAATCCAAAGCTTCCACTGCAGTCCCCGCATGAATTAATTCTGTAATACACAGAAAATAAAAGAGCAGGTGTGCATTTATGTGAGGCTGTGTGAAATAGGGGGAATAAATGCAGATAGCTTGACCTGTGAGATGTGATCACTGTCTATTTTTAAGAGCATTTACAGAATGACAATTGAAGATTCAGTATTAAATGAGTAAGTCTAGATATGCACACCAAATTTGACAGCCCTGCTTGTACTGGGGCAACTCCTGTACCTACTCAGCCCAACCTAAATCCAAGACTGTTTATAATTTATCAGAAAAGAGACTAAACAGAGTAGTCTGATTTGCCATGCCACTGCTAGACCATCATTTGACACTGAATGTCTCAAAATTAAAATCACTGAACATTTTACTAGATCAAGGCAGGCCTAGATCAAAGCTAATTACTCAAATGCCTTTATTTCAATCATCTATAACAAGTTACTTGGTGGAGTGCTGCTACCAGGGGTTTCCCAGCCCATCCTGGGAGAAGAGCCATAGGTTTTATTGAGAGGTTTGTTTGAAGGTGTTCCAATGTATGGGTTTGAAGGTTTTCTAACATTTTCCAACATCTCACCTCTCCAGGGATATCAGCTGACAGTCATCAGAGTGCCACAATGTTTGAGCTTTTTTCAAAGAACTGTGACACCTTTTCCTCTCAGCCTAACAAATCTACAGACCAAGAGCCAGCAGTGTTTTCCTTCACAGGTCCTCAAGCTTACTGAAAACAGATCACCAACGTGCAAGAGGAGAGCAAAGCTGGCATTGCAACAGGAGCAGCCAGACAATCTCAGAATGCAAAGCCTGCACTGCATCTGTAACCCCTACAATCAGACATTCAGTGCTTCCAGGCTTCGACATTTTTTTCCAGGAATGAAGGGCAGGACATTATTAATAACAGCCTAAGGCAAATGGAATGACATCACCAGCATTCTCCTGCAGTCTCCCTGACTTCTCAATCACCCTACTTGTTATTTACACTGGCTTTGCTGTTATTTGTAAAATTTAATGTACATTTAGATGAAATATGTATGAGGGCATCACACAGCAAAATCTCAAGCAGTCTGTGCCTCCTGCACAGGTATTCATCTTCCCTACAGGAAACCTTTTAGTGCATGGAGCTCCTCTGTAGTGAACTCTCACAAAAAAAACCCCAAAAAACCAAGCAGTTTTATTAGTTTTCTGGCTGATCTTTTTAGCAAATATATTTTCAACCTTTGTGTCAGAGTGCAGGTTATATGAAAACAATATGTGAAGAAATGCAATTTTGAGAAACAAAGAATACTAAAAACCAAAGCCATAAAAAAAGTAATTTTAAATAACAGTCTAACAACACCTAGGAGAGACTGCATCTTAACTTCATTTACTCTTCACTCCTAAGCTTTAAAGACATTTGAGACACACAGTTCTGACAGAAAAATTCAGAGTACCTAGTGTGTATTCACAAGCCACTGAAACAAGAATATCATTTTCATGTAAAAGAAAGCATCATCAAAAGTCACACTGAAGAGTGAGTCACCCTCTTTTGCATGCCATTCTTAGCTACCGTTGGTTATATAAAAGATATAATGTTAAGAAATTCATCTAAATTAATGTCTCTGAGGAAAATGTGGATAGGTACAGGTCAGATGCATATGACACAGGGATGGAACAGTGACCAGAAAAGCCCAGATAGAATTGTTTCTTCCTTAGATATTTCCACAAGTTAATGTGAACTAGAGCAGTGATGTGCATTTTTACTGTCTGTTAGCCAGGCTGAAAAATTTGTACAATATATCACTGATTCCTAGAAAAAGACCTGACAGAAGGAATTCTTAGCTTTGGAAGTGATTGTCCAGTGTGGTAAGGAGCAGATCACGCTGCTGGAAGGGGAAATGGAGGGAATGGGCACGGAAAACCACAGGTAGCATTAAACACTGAGGCCACACCTCATGTGTTTAATTTACATGGATTTCTGTAAATCCATGGGGTGAAATGATTGACGTTTCAGAAGGGAATGGAAAGCATTACCATGCATGCAACCTGTTTTTGTTGTTTATGGCTGCTGCTCAAGACGGGATATCTTTTATTTGATCCAGCACTGTTAGGTAATAAAAAGTGATGTAGCAGGAAAACAGACTGGAGAGATGCTACAAAGAGAACCACACCACTGCCTGCCAAAGGTACATTCCAGGTGGCAAACAACATTCGATTCAAATTCACTTTGATATCTAATGAAACTTGGTGGCAAACCTCAACTGGCCTCAGTCTGTCACCATCTGAAGTGACAGACAAGGTGGAGTTCTGTGGGCTAAGGGCATTGTTGAAAGGAATAGTCAGGCCAATAATAAGGTTGCCTCTAATTTTGTCTGCATTCTTTGATGTCCCCCTGCCCTTCCACTTGCTTGTTTCATTTGCATACCTNCCACAAGTGCTTGTTGCAGTGCAAATCGTTCAGGGCAGGAGCCCTGACTGATGTTCGCACAGGGCTCGACACAGCAGGGAGCATTTGCTGCAAGTCTCTGGCCTCTACCAAAACAGAAAAGGTAGGAAATAAAACAGGAGAATGGCTGAGGGTAATGGGACGTTAATAATCTTAATTCTCTGAGAGCAGCACTAAACCTAAAGTGAGCAGCAGAAGGACTGGCAATGCAGGAGGCATTTCACCTCTGACACACTTTTTAGTCCTTTCTTAAAACTCACTTTTCTCTGAAAGGCAATTTGTTCACTTCACTTATTCTATATTAACAAATACCGGCTGCATAATAAAGTCCAAGTTTAGCTTTTATTTTTAACTGAATGCTCATCATCACCAGCAACATCCCCATTTTCCTCTTGTTTGCTTCTCTCTTGCATGTCTCTTGTTGATCCATTTTGGCTTCAGCCTAACTGAATACAGCAGATCTCTCCCTGAATACAGGGTTCTCCTATTTCTATCTGTAAAGGAACCTGAAGACCTGTGCCACTGTTAATTCACTTTAATTCATGTTAATGCACAGAAGGCAATGAGACTGGCACAGTGATAGGGCATCACTGTAACACAGGGGGAGCTTTGCTGCCACTGGCTTCAAATGAGGAGTACTTCCCTTTTGGTAAAGTGCTCACAGCACTTCTAACTTCAATATTCTACAGTTTGCTGTACTGCTCACAGAAAAGTCCAGGTTTTGTGTTCCTTTAGATCTCACTCTGGTTTAGCATTTTTATGTCCCAGGAAATAGATACAAACATTAGCTAGGGAACAACATTGTTTTGTCTCTGATCAGAATGTTGAAAGACAATTTACAAGTAGAAATACTATGGTGGTCTCTCTTAAAGCATATCACAGAAAAACTGTTTTCAGAGGTTAAGGGAAAAAAATCTTGCTGCATGTCTTGGTTTCCATCATAATATACTAAAAATTCAAAATAAAAGTTCAAGATTTAGCTATTTTGACAACACTGTTTATGCCACATCTCTACTTACTTTGGTGATGTTCTTAGAAAGTTAGAGATGCTGCCAATTTGCCTGATTTCAAAAATTAAGGACTCCTTTAGCCTCATCTGTCTTTGTGAAGCTACATCAATTCACACTGACTAAATTTGACTTACAACTCAGTAATGCACTCTCATATAGCTCTCACATTTCTGAACAGATTTTCGTATGAATATTTTCAAGATTTCATGAAATTTCTGGGCCTCATTATTCTTCAGATCTCATCTGTGCTGTATCACTTCCATATTCTCAAGCAGAATTAGATTCCAACAGTTTTACATTAATGTTATATCACAAAATATTCCTGGAATTGGTGTCACTAACCCTATTCCAAGTAAAATCAAATGAGAGTTGCATAGCAGAGGGGAATTTTGCTCTCAGTCTCAGTGCAACACAAAATAAATCATATTCCCTTTGTCTTTCTAAACTCAGATGTGTGTACAAATAATCTTTTGGAGCAGATCCCTCAGAAAACCATTCTTCAGTCCTCCAGCACACAAAATCTGAAAATAACATGGCCAAAGAGAACTTGTCTGATTTACCTCCCAAACACAATGTGCTCTTGGTTTTTCTTCACTCCCACTCTAGTTCCACACAAAACTTTTTCTTTCCAGCAGCATAAAAGTGAGCACAGCTTTTTCTGTCATACATGGAATTTTTAGCATACTTTTAAATAATCAAGTGAGCAGAAAGGGGAATATTACATGGCCTGTTCATTATCACCAGTTTAAAACTTGCTCTTCCTGTTCTGAATATCATCCATACACCTGTCTGAAATAAGTGCAAGCAACCACAGAAGGAAAACACTGGTTCCTCTTCAGATCTCTAGTCCACCCTCTGCTATACAATCATTTTGTAACACCTAAAAGAAATAAAAAATGTATTTTGAAAATAAAAGGAGATGCTGTCTGCCTTTGGAAAGCAAGAAGTACCCACGTGGTCAAACTAAGCAATATTAGTTTATGAAGAACTGGCTAAACCCAGCAGGATTCACCTCGTTGAGGCACCTACTGTGGGCCTGAGTCTGTGTGTCAGCCCTGCTCCTGCTGTCCCCACCTGGCAGGGGGGCTTTGCACAATGACAAATCTCAAACTTGCCTGTCAAACCCTGTGGCTGCTCTGTCACCAGTCCCAGTGGCCAGAGGTCACACTCAAATACATACAGAGAAATAAAAAAAACCTCTGGGCATTTACAAATCACTCAAGCAGCACAAAGCACTTTTACAAACAGGAATTGTGGCCATGCTACAGAGCTGTGAATTTACAAACAGAATCCATCTGCCCTGTGTGTGGATACACTGGGAAAAGAGTGAGTTCTACAAAGTCCCGGAAAGTCAAGGATGAATACAGAGCATAATGAAGCCACAAAAAACCTCCAAGATCACACTAACTGCATTTACTTGAAACAGCTGCTGTCAAGCTCCTCAGCTTGAAATTAAAAACTGATAATAAGAAATTATTATGAAACCAAGGAAGGAAAATTCTTACAGTTTAGAGTAATTTCATGCTATTAGGGTAATTTTAAGACTCATTTGTTGCCTACAGCATATTCTTGAGCAGTATTATTCCACATATTTTGTAGTTTGAAAATATTGGAAGACAGCAACTTTCCTTAGCCTCTCATTTCGTCAGCAGCATCTCTTTCTGTAATTCAGATATTTGTGCTGCAGCTCCTCCAGAGCAGAACAGTGCACATGACCAAAGGCTGTGGTTCTAACCATCCCCATGTTTCTGTCTCCAGCCGACTGCTGCTGAGGAATGAAACATCAGACCTGATAATGAGAACTCCAAAGTTATTTCCAAACTCAGGGCAACCTCTGCAGGGTTTTTTTCATCCCCACAGCAAGTGTTTTATTCTGTCTGCAGGTGGGCATTCAGTGCCTTTATTCACATGAAGCAATTAGGACATATTTATACAACCAATGGGAGGTAATCTGCTTTAAATTTTTTGTAATGGAAGGACAGGGATAACAGGAGAGCAAAGACGTGAATACTGACCTTGTCAAAACTTTTTTTTCCCCCGAAAGCAATGAAAAACCATTCTTTCAGAAAAATATGGGGTTGAGCCAGCAAATACAGCATTTGCATAATAAGTCCCAGCAGGCTGCACACTACAGAGTAAATTACTATTGGGAAATACTCCATATAGATGATAATTTTGCTGGGTACTCTCTACAGAACAACTCAAGAGAAGAGATGCAGAAAAGCTGTCATTATTCATAGAAATTGTGTATACATCTCCACAGATGAAAAGAAACACAAGGAAATACATGACAAAAAGGTGCATATTCTTGAAAAAAAAATTACATCTCTATATGACTATAATCTAATATCTGTATATTACAACAATCATGCAATATATGTATTATAATTATATGTAAATATTTACAGATACACAATGTATAGGTGTATTATATATTAAATACAAATAAAATCTGTGTGTAACATGGTGAAAATCGATGAGAAACTGCAGTGCAACAGAAAACAAAAGGCAAAAGCCCAGCAGTTAAAAGACATCAAGCCCCAAGAAGCCTTAAAAAAAAAACCAGCACATTTTGTCACACCATCACATGAGATTAACAGTGTGAACAACTGCAAATAGAGAAAAGGTTGAATATGGAAATCAACAATCTTTGTCAAAACAATAAGGAGAGACTGTCAGGCTTATGGAATAGAGCTGCAGCTCCACATATTAACTCGGATATTCTGCTGTCAGTGTCCAGCAACACTGAAAACAAGGATTGACTTGTTTTCCGCAGCACTGTCAAAGACTGGCTGTATTTTACCTAACCCCACTGTAAACCTTTGGGAAACAAGCTTACAGCACCTCTTTTAGTAACTCAGACTCTGAGACTGTCAGCTTTCCAGCAAATCAAAAGGATTACAGAATAATTCAGCAAAATATCTAATAAATAAAAAAAAATTAAAAAATGAACCACACATCCCTTCTGTAAGCCTCCAACGTGAATTTACAAATATTCTTTCTAATATTTATCACAAAACATCATCAGCCTCAAGCTGAAAGTACAGATTCAGTCACCACATGATAAACCTGTTCAGGAGTGCAGATGTAGTTTTCTATTCCATTTTCTCCACCTTGACAGTAGGTGCTGCCTAGCACAGCCAGTTTAATTCTTATGAGAATCTCAGTAAACTCCTTAAAGACTTCTGAGAAAATCTTTTATGCATGTAAATCTCAAGGATCAGTTTGAACACAGCTCCAAATTTACACTCATCATATCTGGGAAGACTCTCATCTCTGAAACTGTGGCAGGAAAAAAAAAGACCCTGTCACCCTTCCCACTGCCTCCTCAAAAATCCAACAAACCCAACCTGGCATTTTCAATTAATCCCCTCTTTCCTTAGAAGCTGAAAAACCACCAGTCATAATCCAATAGGGAGTTTATTAGTAGTCTTCAAATGCAGACTATGGAAACTTTGGGGAGCTCTTTAATCTTTAGTTGAGAGTCAAATATTTTTTTAGTGAAAAACTAAGCTGATTTTCATCTTTCTAATTACTTACCAGAAATTTTGCCCAAAACTTGATGCCACTGGATGTGCACTAAAATTTTTATAGAAGCTGAATAGGTAATTTTTTTTTTTGGCTTTATACTGAAATTTTCATGTTCCAGAACTGAAAAAAGTTAAATAGTAATGTCTGGCAAGAAAAACATCACCTGTTTTGCACAAAGTTCCTTTTTTGCTCTAACTTCAAATTCCACTATGTAATATTTCCAAATAAATACAGTGAGAAGAATGCAACATCCTAACTACTACTCCTTTACAGATGCTGAAAACTAAAAAATGGGCTGATAATTTAAAAATATTTCCTTTTTAAAAAATTACACGTCAAAGTCTATAAAATGGAAAAGAGCACAGACCATCGGGACTGTCTTTGTAAAACTATTTTCTTTTCTTTTTGCCTCTTATTTACTATCTTTATCCAGCACAAAACTCAAAAAAATTGTATAACACATGCTACTGGTTTTCACTCCCATTGGGATTTTGGTGTCATCAAACCAATTCCTCTTTTCTAATATCCAGTGGCAGGTATTTCACTCACTGTGCAACGGACTTTGGATAATTCTGTGTAATGAGAAAACACATTATGAAAATTCTATTTTAGAAACAAAAGCAATGCTGAACCAAAGGAACAACACTAGAGCTGTAGCTAAGTAAGGATGCAGGTCTGGAGGGACTCTTTTGTGGTTTTGTTTTGCATTTTGAATTTTTGGGTGTAATTATAGCTTCAAATCCGCTTGGTTGTGCATTCACTCCTTAATACCCCTTAAATAAAGTTATAGAACACATAAATTTCCAGCTCTTTACCTATGCCACTGCTCTATTGCTTTTCACCATTTTCCAAACAACACAATGGTGAAAGAATACAGCAGTGGGGAGCTAAGGGAAGCAAAGGATGAGAGGCCTTGCCTCACTCCGAAGTCTGTACAAGACCCTGTGACAGGTGAGACTCCTCCATCCTTTCTCGCAGCCCCCCTGTGTTCACAGGAAATGTTTCAGATAAAAGCATTTGGAGTGGGCTGTGCTTTTCCATGCCAGCTTGGCCCCATCCACATGGAGCTTCTGGAAACAGCAACAACCACGCTGCTCCAGCAATCAACCACGCTCCTTTGGCTTCCTCAATGCATCCCAAACTGCTCTGCTTGGAAATGACCACATCCCTGGCTACACTGAGCCCTTCCTCCTCTTTTTCCAGGTGATACTGCCACAGGGAAATGACTGTAAAGCAGGGCAGACCCAAGCTGGAACAGCAGACTGAACAATTCCAGCCTTCGTGTGTTGGGCATGTTTCAGACTGCAGCAAAACTCACGAGCTGTCAGTGCTCAGTGTTCTGGATCGAGCTGCAAGGCTTAGCCAGGAATTGGGTTAGAGTTACATAAACCCTAATTCAAAAAGGATTGCAGCTCATCGTCTGCTTCAGCTAACACAATTACAGAAGCAGCTTTGTCAATACACTGAAAAGATTTATTCTTTGCAAATGTTCCTGTTGCATTTACAGTCAGAAGGGAATTAGGAGAGAGACAAACGATGCCCACTGTGTAGGCAAAGTTTCCAGAGGAGACAAGCAATGGGGAGTTTTGGTTCATCCTGACACACCAGGGATGGTGAGGAAGTGAACCCTCCCAAACTCACAATGGGGAAAAAAAAACCCCACATGCTGCTTCCCCAGGAGATGTCAGCAATTGCTCTGTTGACTGAAATGAACAGGTTATGAAATATAATTTTGCAAAGTTTTTAGTTAAAGCTGCTATAAAATTTTACAATAACAGTCCATTCATCTCAAACCACAGAGTGTTTTAAGCAACTGATTGATTAAAAAACATGAAGAACAAAGAACCCCTGTGATATCCTCACCTTGCATTGGTTTGCATGCCTCAGGACTCTGCAACTAAGCAAAAGGCATCCAAGGAAAAGCTCTGGACTCCGACATTATGATCTGCTGGTCAGCTCACCTTCTTTAACATCCACATATCTGCTGCCCCACAGAAAAGCTGTCTCATCACCACTGAGTGGGGGAAGAATCAATCTCAACTTTAGCACGTGTTAGTGGACTTTGTATGACAAAACTCAACATCTCAAGTTCTCCATCTCTCACTTGTTTGAGGTGCTGTTTATTCCAGAAGCTGGATTCTGCCTGTCCTGGGTTACACAGACAAAAAAACAGGCAAGAGCTTTGGATAAATCTTTCAGAATTTGGTGAAATATTAGTATCACACCAAGTAACTTTGATACTCAATATATATTAATATTCAAATCCATCATTCTCTCTCACAGATGTTGTATTTAAAGCTATTTTAACTAGGAGAGGAGTACTTGTACTGTTTTGTGGAAATGCACAATTGACTCATATACCCAGGGTTTGCTTGATGGAAGAGACATCTGGAGCACAATTTTGTAAGTAGATCCTCTTAAAAGTAAAAAATTATACCTGAAAATATCATTTGTATCAATTCAAAGTATAGGGGCTGAATCAGGATTCAAATATCTCCAACCTTTGGCACATCTGAAACACACAGCATTGGTATTTCTAGATACTTCCAAGTGCTGCTGGTGCTCTCCACATTTTCACATATCTGGGGAAGACACAGGTATTATTAACTAACACAGAGCACTGGTCAGGACAGGAGCTGCTCACAGCAGTTTGCCTTCAAGTTCCACATCTGTTACACTCCAATAACTGACAGGCATGCAAAACAACCTGGCATGCCTCTTATTTGGGATTGGAATGTGCTGCAGGAGCACACTCTCACAAAATGCATTAACATGTTCATGATGGGGCTTTTGAGGCTTCTTCCTCAAAATCTCAGAGACACATTTTTTTTTAATTGTCGGTGAATGACATTGGAGACTTTGTAATTGTAAACGAACAGTCTAACTCTCCAGTACTGGTCATAGCACAGCTCCTGATGACCACAAAGAGATTTGCCCGTAGCATGCAGCAAAATCCTGTTTAGTCATTCCATCTTTACTGATATTTTCCAACCAGAACCAGATTTAACAGACTTTTGAGCAGCCAGAAGACTTGAGGGGTCTGAGTGGCAGAGTGAAAACGCAGAACTGAGAGAAGAGGCAGCAGCTAACCAGAGTAATGACACACCAGTGAGTCCCTTCAGGATATCACATAAGAATTTAGCATCCTCTCACGAAACAAGCCAAAATTGTACAGGTGGGGATTTCAGGCAGAGAGATCAAGGACTTTAAAATCTATAGCAGACTTTAAGAGTCCGTGGCAGAACACAGATGCAAACCTGAACACAGTCTATCATCTCTTGAATCAATCTCTGGGGTTCTGTTTTTGGATCTTTAAAACTCTTCACAGGAAGAGGGGGGGAAAAAGGGAATTGCCTGGATACCTCTGAGAAAAACAGAATGACATGTAAGGCAGCTGTGGGACTATTAGCAAATCCTGAGAGTAAAGATAAACCAAGGAAAAGTACACATTACTTTGAGCCTTAGAAAAGTCGGCATTTAACTCAGAGGAAAGGCAGAGGGTTTCTAGACACTGTAATGAAATGCTACACTAACTGAACTGCAAAGCCATGAAAACTGGTTTCTGTTCACACCAAATCACACTAAACGTACATTTCACCATGGGATAAAGTTCAGGTGCTTAATCTACAAAGCAGTGCCATTTTTTGACATTATGTATGTACATTGTCTACTAAATTTTAACACATTTTCACCAGCTTGAAAGGTAGCACAAAAGGAGAATATCACCTTGAAAAACTAATGTGCTCAAAACACTATGAGTAAAATATCTTCAGAGAGGAACAAAGCTTTGGCTGCATTTTAATTTCAATATCCCTCTATGACTTGTGGTTTCAGCCACACAGGCATATCCCAGCTACGAGATGCAGCTTCTTAGTAGCAAACTACTCCAGTGCTAAAAAGGATAATAAAAGAGATCTGTAAGCAGTAAGCAACCATGAGAGAAGAGCTGGTAAGAAAAAACCATTAAAAAGATGAGAAAGCAAACTCTTCTTTCAGAAATAAGAAAAGACGTTTCTCAGAATGCCACAATGTTGATGGAAGTTTGAGGATACCAGGATCCCTGGTGGAAGAAGCCTTACAAATAAGTGGGAGATGATCACTGAGCTATGGATGATGGAATTCTGGGGCATGTCAGCCATTTAGTAAGTTAACAGCTGATCTTCACAAGTCAGGTTTTCTTTTGATGTAGTGCAGCCTTTAGGATCAAGCTGTTTGAATTTACTCTCAGAAATGTTAGCCTTGGTGCTTACTGCTGTCACAGCTATTTTGAAACAGGGATCAACACTGCCCAGAGATAACAGCACTGCAGAATGAACACCTGCCAGCTGCACTGACAGCTCTTCAAAGAGGCCTCTGGACACCAATCCCACAGCAGTCAACAGCAGCTGAGTTAAGCTGGAGGTTCACAAATTGACCACGTGAAGAGC
>VZTZ01015939.1:0-20839 GCA_013400955.1 Drymodes brunneopygia
CTACATTACTCTAAATATTTATGCTTCTGTGGATAATGTTCACAGTATGATTAGCATAAGACACTGGGATCTTTTCATCCTATTGAGTTGATCAGAAGACTACTCAGTTTCTCCAAGAACCTGCTGGATTATCTTAATAAAATTCTGCAGGTTCAAATGCTCTACTGTGTCTTCTAACCAGACATATTGTTTTAACTTTCATGCTGCTGCCTAAAGAAATACACAAACATAAGTCTAAAAAGCATGAAAACTACTCATACCAAGGGAGAGGGAGAGGAACAACACAAGTAGCAGCCCCAGACTGAAAGAAGAACTACATTATTGCTCAAAACTTGAATAAGCAGATGGCCAGGAGTTCAGTGTGATTATGTAGAAATAGGAAGATGCTTCTTATTAGCAGTTGGAAAGGGTATTCAAGTTCACATGCATACATCCATACATAAACCAAAATACGCTTTAAACTTGAATAACATAACACTATACATAAATATCAGCAGCTTAACTGAAAAGGACCCATACTTTCCACTGAATCCTCACCACCAGAAATAGTTTGAACCACACTAGGCCTAAATATGGCTAGTTAAATACTGGTAACTCAGTTCCAAAAGGTTTTCTTCTAATAACATTAACTCTGCATTAAAGGAATACATGATTCAGTGTGGCATAACTTGTAAGAGATTTCTCTTTCTAGAAAACTTCAAAGTGGAACCAGTTCTCTAAGTTTTGCAAGTAAAGTTTCTTTTATTCCAGTTTTAAACAACCTGTAAAGATAATTCAAGTACTGTTTCCATAACACTGGTATTAAACATACTTCTTAATAGCAAAGAATAAAAACCAAGTTTGCATTTCAGCAGCTTACAGTCCAGATACAGACAAAATAACCTGAAAGTCTAATGTATCCCCATAATTTTGGAAAAGTTACCATACAGTGTTGCTACACAATGTAACAACAAATCAACTATGTATTTTTACCAAACTCTTTACATATTTATTTCCAATTCAAAGGGAACTGGCATCTAAACACCTTTTCTTCAGGAATCTTTTATTTTGGAATTTGTTTCACATTCCATAAACTAGTATTTTCAAATATTGTAACAGCAATAGCAGAAGTGCAGAGGAGGTGACAAGCAGACATTTATGTGGAAATGGAATAAAAAGAAGCAAGAACGAGGCCAAATGGGAATACTTGATTATAAACAAAAAGAAAACTAACAGCTTGAATATTCCCTCTATGCCAACAGAAGCACTTCAGTTTTGAGACACTTTACTGCAGGAATATGAGACAATACAAGTAAACACACTTAACGAAACACAGCAGAAAAGGCACTGCAGATGTCAAGTTTCTGCAAATGAACTGATTTTGAGAAGAAAATACTTACTCAACCTAAAAGCAAATATATATTTAGCTAAACATTTGGCTTTCTAAAGTAAATAAAATGGTGGGTATAAGTTTAAGGAGCACAATGCATAAATGATTGTGAAGCAGTGGAACTAAAATCTGTGAGATCAGAGTGTGAACAGAAAATTGATTGTGACAGATCTGTTGTCATATTATAAATATCAAATGTATTTTTATTTTTAAATAGAGCATGTTGATTCAAAATGGGGAAAAATATTATCTGTGGAACTTGTGGGCTTCTTGAACTACTGTTAACTTATTTAGCACACAAAATAAAAGCATTGGAGAATAATTACATAAGGTTTGTCTTTCATTTGCTCTAAAAATCACGCATTAAAGTCTGTCATCCTAAGCTATTTCATATTTTCAGAAAGAACAAATAAAAAAAAGAATAAACCATACTATTAAACATTTTCTGGTAACAATAGCCAACATATTGATCATAAATAACAAAGGTTCACTTCAGTGGTCTAAGAACACAATCCAGACAAAAGCATAAAGGACAGCAAGTGTTGTAATTTGATTAGCCTTAGGGTTTTACAAAGCAAATTTCATCTTTAGTTTCAATTTGACATTTAAAAGAATGCTTAAAGCAGTTTGGTTTTGCAACTGCTGCTTCTGAAGTATTTTTTCACAGAAATGTCAAGCCAGCTACATGTATTATATTCAAGTATTAACGACTAGAAAATAAGTCTATGAACAACAAATTTTATAAGGTAAATACTTAAATCTCAACAACAATTCTAGTCATATTGGGTTTTAGCTTTAGCTCTTTACTGAAAAGGAGACATCTCTCAACCAGCATGAACACTGAATTACTTTCACCAAATACCACCTACTAATAATATACAGTTTCCTGTGAATATGGAAGAAGAGAAGAAAGAAAACCCAAAGCGTATTTTACTTTCTGTTTCAGAAGGCTAAGGAAGTCAGGAAGCTCAACAGGAAACATATAGGACTGATTACTGTTGCTTTAATATGTTATCTGCTAGACAGCATCAACACACAGTGTAAGAGAAGATATTCAGATCCAAATGCTCTCAACTACAAGATGCTCTATTAACAGATAAAGGTAATGTAAATTTTTCATATAGATTTGCATATTCACTGGATTACAAAAAGAAAGGGGATTTTGATTTATTGATAATCAAGCTGTCCTTCTCAGTTTCTAGGAATTGCTCTGGTTACAGCTCTGTGCAGGAAAGGGAAAAAGGGACACTGCTACATAGTGCCCCATGCAGGCAAAAGCTTCACAGACTGTTCAGTCATCAGTATGGCCGCCAGGTCACCTGTCAATCACCCATAAGTGATCTAAACCTTGTGCTGCCTCTTGCTCTGGCATCACTTAAAATACCTAGCATGAACCTGGGCTTACTGCTAAGTTACATGGAAGAAAACAAGAAAGAAGGCAATCAGGCATCATACTTCACTTCTTGAGAAACCACTTAAGATTTACTAATGTCCATAAATTTAAAAAAACAAATTTGCTTTTCTCTGTACTTTACAAACAACAACAAAAAGTAACACAAAAAACCTGCAACAACAAAAACTTAAATCAAGCAAAAAAATGACAATCACAAACCACTTTCACTAGCTTCATTCTAATTTAATGGCTAAGATGGTGCCATTCAATTAATATGTTTATTATTTTTTTCTCATCTCAAGACATGGATTAAGTTTTGATTTACTACAATTGTTTCGAATTTTACACTGAGGATGGCAACAGCTACTTGCCAAGGAGCATCTACATATTGTCCTGGACTCAGTACAAGTTCTTTGTTATTAGTAATGACCCTATCCCTCACAGCATCCTCTCAATGAACACTCCTGCTCCATTTTACAACCTGAAAATAGAAGTGCAGAGAGGTTAATGAACAACCACCATCAGTTTTGGTATAATCAAGGTCAACTTTTTTTTCAAATACTTCATACCATATAGAGGTACCTGGGTTTGAAACAGCTCCCCTTGAGTTTGGTAAAAACTATGACTGCTAGCCACTTTTGTACATCAAACTCAATAACCTGACACCACAAACACACAATTCTAAACAGTTAGAGGGTTTATAATGCCAACAAAAATAACTGCATTAAAATCCTTTTAACTCCATCGTAACATGGTAGCACAGGGTATTCACAAACTTAACCCTATTTGAACCCATTTCCGTTTTAGGAAATGGGGGAGGGATGTCCACTTAAACATGCTCATGATAAGCAGCTATTTATGTTTACTAATGCATTCCATTGATTAATTAGTCCAGTAAGAACATACCCCATATTTGAAGTCTGAACTTGCTTAATTCAGCTTCCAGCCACAGAACTGTGGTACACCTGTATCAGCCAAAGAGACCTTTATCAAATACCTCTTCACTGAGTAGGTGTGTGTGGACTAATGAAGAAACCCTTAACACTTCCTTAGCTAAGCCAAACAAAGTAAGCTCCTTCTTTACTAAGACTGCTCTCCCCCATTCATTTGCAAGGCTGTTCTCTGGAAGCTGATTTTTCATCACCCTCTTTGGACTGTCAACAGCAGATGTACTGCTGCAATGAGAGTTGTAGCTGATACCTCCTAATTTCCAATTCCCTAGCTCAGCTACTCAAAGTTTTTAACCAGACCTTTAGCTACAGCCAAAAGAATCCAAGTTCAAATCCTATCAGCCGCAGATTGAGTCTCCCTAATTGTTGCCCAATTTAGTATTTATTTGCACTGATTGTGCCATGAAGTGTTACATTCATGTGTCCAATTTATTAGTGATCTAAATCACTTTGCAACCTTACTAAGGTCTTTACTCCCAAATTTATATTTATTATTTTCTAGGTAAGTAAAAACATCTGAAATAATGCCAACACAGTTATTTACACCGAGAACCTCAGATGCTCTGTAAGGGAAATTAATGCAACACATGGAACAGCAGACTGATTTTGTAGTATGTGCCAACACCTGAGGATGCACAACACACTCCAACACTGGAATTTGCATGTTAGTCAGGTAGTCTTGCCTAGGAATCCATGTTTGCAAGAACCTAAATCTCTAGCCCAAGCCCTCCTAGAATTCTTTATTAATAGGATTTATTAGAGTTCATTTTGCAACATAAATTTTAACAAATCTTTTACACACTCTAGAACCAACCAACAAGCAATGCTTGCTAAAGATGATTAATGAAAAGAGTGGATTTGCATTTAATAAATTGAAAAATCTAATCAATAGTCGCTCTAAAAACATACAAGATTTCAATTTGTGTATTCACACGTAATTATACGGTTCTTTAAAGATTTTATTTAAAGGTAAGACATCTCATGGACCAGTTCAAAAAGTCAACGGCTGTAATCAAAGCACAAGTTCCTGCTAAAAATCCCAGAACTCCTTACTAAAGTGTTCACAGTGAGAAACAATCTCAACATCAATTACTGAAAATGGCACAAAGCAAACATGTCAGCTTTAACATAATGAAACCTCTAAATGTTAGAGCTTTATATTCTTCTTATGTAGGAAGAATTAGGATCACAGTCTTAGGCTACTTCATACTGTCCTATTCTAAGACCTTAGTGCATATCAACCCTGTTCTCCGACTAAGCAGGACAGCAGCCTGAAATGTCAGAGGTTCAAATCCAGCTCAGCTTCACCATTTCAGTAAAAGTGGAGGAAGGGGCAGGGGCTGTCTAAAACAGAAGAAAATGGAGAAATAGGGAAAAATAGTATCTTCTCATAAAACTTCTGCCCTTTCTCAAAGGACTGCATGATATTTTCTCAAAATATCAGAGTGTACAAGCTTACACACAATTCTTTCCTGGCTTTATAAACCACTATAAACAGTACTGGGTGCACTGACTAGGATGGTTTCTTTTGTACATGAACTTCAAAGGCACTTAGGGTTTAGTCTTCTCCATCAGAAGTCTTCAGAAGTCACATGGTAGAAGGAAATCCATTCCTCTTAAGTTAGATCAGCTAGTTCCACACTTCCATTTCTGATGTGATAAGTTTCTGTGACCTCAGGAGTGCCAGAGTGAAGAAGGCCCCACCAGTCTTACTCACATTCTTACCACAGCTTCTCTCTTACACTGGAGTGATGAGTACGTTACTCATACCAGGAAATACTTTAAAGAGTTGAGTTTCAAAGATATCTTTTGAAATGATCCTTTGTGGATCACACAAACACATATATACAGTTTACATCTTCTAAAGCACTTTTCAAATTGGTCTACTCAGCCCTTGCACTGAGTGTCCATGTCTTCCTTTGTATTTTATGGGCAAGTCTACAGACAAGGATTTGCTGAGCTGTTACCTTCTCTTCTGCAGGAATTAGCATGCATTATCAGCTACAAAAGGAATTTACGTTGTTCCAGAGCATAAGCCTTTTTGAGATTCTATTAACTTAAGTAAAAGAAACAGAGGGAGAAAAAATCTTCACCTAGCCAGAGTATGCGCTAGACAGAGTGACAAGACAGTACAAAGGAACCATCAGGACAAACAATATTAAATGGCAAGAAAATGTAGGATTTAAGAAAAAAGAAAACAAAAAACAAAACAAAGCACTGAGAGACAGCTGGAGACTCTAGTAATTTCTTATTTAAAGCCCCAAACTAACAAAAAAAGAAAATTCTAGGAAATTAAAAAACAAACAAAAAACAACAGAGAAGAAACACACCAAGCAGAACCATTACTGTTCTTCTATTTCCCAACTATATTCCAACTGGTACCTGCTTAAAGATTCCTGCTGGAATCATCATCTGGTTTTTTTCTTCCGGTGATTTTCCTTCTTCTCTATTACTTGATACTGTAAGGCAAAAACTTAGAAAAGGAGGAAGAACTTACTGGTATTGAGAACTCCTCTGCCAAATACTTCAACACTGATGCTCCTCTAGCCAAAAAGTTACTTCTCTCTGCCAGATTGCCCTGGAGTTTTGTATCAAACCCCTTTCTGACAACTGAAGCAACAGAGTCAATTATTATGAGTTTAACTTACTTTGAAATAATTTCTTGTTCCAAAGACATAATCCTAAAAAAAAAAAAAGAAAAAGTCACTGGTAACATTATTTACACAACGGAACCATTTTTTAACACTGAGGATTTTTAAATAAAGTTTCCTTTAACAGGCTGAAAGCCAGTCCCTCTTTTTCCCTCCTCACACTCTACCTCCATTAACATCTGCATGTATTAGATTTGGAAAGGAATCTGAAGCTCAGTGGGCCCAAGGTAGGACCTCTCCAAAAGAGAGTTTAGGAAGACCTCTAGCTAGCAACACTATGCTGTACCACCCCTGAATGGCAGACAGCAAGTAAAGCGGGCATTGAAACTGTGCCTCACCACAACCTTCCAGTACTTCAGGGGATTTATAAGAGGGAGAGTGACTTTTTACATGGGCAGATAGTGATAGGACAAGGGGAAATTGTTTTAAACTAAAAGAATAAAGATTTAGTTTAGAAGTTAGGAAGAAATACTTTACTCAGTGAGTAGTGAGGCACTGGCACAGGTGCCGAGAGAAGCTGTGGACGCCCCACTCCTGAAAATGTTCAATGCCAAGTTGGATGGGGTCCTGAACAACCTGACCTAGTGGGTGCTATCCCTGCCTATGATGGGAGGTTTGGAACTAGATGATCTTTAAGCTCTCTTCCAACCCAAGCCACTACATGTTTCTTTAATAGGCTATTAGCTGTTCTCTGATAAAGCTGTACTAGGAAAAAAAACTATTCTTACAATAATTCTCCCACTAACATAAAACACACAACATGATATGTTCACAAATTAATACAAGCATATGTTCATAAGTTAATACATAACAACATGACAATATAACACCGCAGTCAGCCTGGTGACTGTTAAACAACTCCTCCCTCCCACTGCTGGAGGAATCCCCATCTTCCTGGAAGTAAACTGCTTCGGAGGAATGAAGTTCTATTTAATGGAAAAAGTAACTCATACTATGGTCTCTCCACAATCCAAGAGAATACCTGTCTCACGAACATTCCCCTTTAAAGGCTTACAAGGATCAGAACAGAAATTATCTATCAGAAACTAAAAAGCATCAAGTGGATTAGTCACATGCTATGAAATGAAAAGAGCAATGTCAATCTTTCTGTAGCAGTGTTACTTTTTTGGAGACCAAGCTGGTATCCACATGAAAAGGTCTCAAATAAATTAATTACTCTTCATAGAACTTTGATTAAAAAAAAATTATAGACAATCCAGTCAAAATTGTCTTGTCTTTTTTTAAACTCTGGAAAAGAATACCTCTTCAGCACACTAGAACAGGTCAGCTCTCGGTACAGGTAGATGCTATGAGTCATGCAGAGCAGCTTTTCATCCGAGTCAAAGTAAGCAGGGAATCTGTTTGCTGCTATCTCAATCAACCTATTAAAAAAAACAAAAACACAATCTAAAAAACAGAAGGCATAATACTGCAAAAAGAATCATACAGGATAATAAGGCATCAAGCATTCAGAAAGCAAACAAAGCAAACCTCTGAACCATAAGCAAATATCAATTAAGACTGGAAATCTTTTTAAAAGGAAAAGCATACTTCATCAGTCAGACTGAAATAGTCAAATCAGAAAGTCAGGTTCTCTTCCCAGTGATGCTGAGTCAGTGGTATACTAGGGAAAGACATAATGTGTCTGTATGCAAAGAAAGGGCATATCTCCTATAGAAGTAAAGTTTAGTCACTGAGTAAGTTCTTTGAGTTTTATATCACAGGTTCTACTCAATGACCAAGCATTTTCCTAATCTAATTATTTTATCTACATATTCATTTCATTTAAATAAAAGTACTCTCCAACTCTAAGCATCTTCCTTTTCACCTTTCTCTTGCAGTGAAATCATAAAGTGGGCTTTGTGTCACCACAGAAATTTAACAAACCGATAAGACAAAGAAGATCCATTAGAAGATCCAACCAACATGGAAGAAAGACTGCAAAGAACAGAGCCCAGTTCAACTGCAAGTATTTATGCAACCACTACATGTATGGAAAATATGCCTGACAAAGTAAAAATCTTTTCACAAATAAGGTCTCCTTAAAAACATGAACAATGTCATTTGGATGGGAGACTTTCAATGAAACAGTTTCTAGTTTACATTACCTATTAATAAAAAGAGCTTATAAAATCTTATTAAAATACACTTGTTAGAGCACAGCAAAAAAATCAAAAAAGTAAAACCATTGTGTCACAAAGTGACTGAGGCTCCAGCTGCCAAGGCATCTACAACTGAACATCCATTCATTCAGACAGCACAGCTACAAACAGCATGATATGATGCAACAAAAAGACAGAACAGTTTAAGTGGTTCTTTTACTGAATGTGGGGTTCCATGACTAAATGCTCTCCACTACTTCATTAGCAAATTCATAACCCTTCAAAACCTTCCATTACAATTGCTAAGCATACCACTGTTTATTATCAGAGAAGACTAAGGAAGCCTATCAGATAGCAGGTGATAATATCAAAAGAAGTCAGAGGAAGCTGGACATTTATTATTTGCTGTCAAAACACTTCCATATGTACAAATTAAGACTTTGAAAAAAATCTCTCACACAGATGTAAAACTAAACAGTTTTCAGTTAAATTTATATATATACATATATATAAACATTGAGGAAACTAAATTGTATGCGTTTTAGAAATGCTGACTGCCTATAAATTCCTCAGAAATCACTGGAAAGAAGTTCCACTCCTCTGACCACAAGGCAATTTCACTTAAGTCCTTAAAGAGATGATCCAAGATTTTAACTTTGAAACTTGTAGTTACAACCTACACTGAAAATTTTTCCACAATGAAGATTTTCATTTTTAGTAACAAAAAATACTTAATTGTTTATATTTTAAGCAGACATATCCCACCACCTATAGCTTGAGAGGAGCAGCATCTAGTGGATTACACTTGTGGGCACAACTTCCTGGTTAACTCAATGCTTTTGATTTAGGCCCATTTCATTAAAACACAGAGTTAAAGCCACTTTAGGGAAAATAAAATTAAAAATCAGTTTTATTCAGTTTAAAAATGGAAAGCATTAAGCTTGAATATTGATATACCTACCCTGAGCAAACCATTTCAATAGCCTGAAATTCATTCATTAGGTACATTATTTATGCCATCTAAACGTGTCCTGCAGAAGTTCCAGAGACAGAATTTTGTCTGCCCACCTGTACAAATAATCATATAGACTATTCAGGCAGTGGTGAGCTGCCATTCAACAGTCTGCATGAAATGAGATGCCACTGTGCTTTCTAACAGCCATGCACCTCACAAAGAACAGCATTATACTCACTGACCTAAAATGACATGTTGAGATTGCAGCACTACTCACAGAGCTCCAGGAGGGTAAAAGTNACAGAGCTCCATGCAGGTTAAAGTTCTTTAATTTAAATCCCTTTTGTAATGAGGAGATAAAATATTGCACAGAACATGTTTTCTGCAATCAGGATAGAGGCCCATGGGATAGATAAATCTGTTTTTTCTCAGCTTGGATTCACAGAAATTTGTATCTAGTGTTTTTCACAAGCAGTAAGTATGACTCGTGAAAAAAGCTTGCTTAAATTCTTTTCAGATTTTCTGAATAAGTCTGGTAAGTTTGCAGTTAATAGCTGGTTACTGTATAACTGATTACAACAATTTTCATTTCCAGACTTACTATGGCCCTTTCAATCTACCTGTCCTACTGCCCATGTTCTGATGAAGTGGAATGACAGACACCACTTTTACAGCTCTCTCTTCCACAAAAGAAAAATCTATAAATTACAGAAACCTGTGACATATCTTACAAGACCAGTCTCAATTCTGATCACTCATCCCAAATCAGTATTTGCTATTAGATGGAACTAAACTGTCATGTTAGAGAATAACAAGAATATGGAAGTTGGTGGAATCAAAAAGTCCCCTTCCCTGAACTAAGACCTGCCAGGCAGAGCGACAAGATGTGTCTTGCACCACAAGAAATAAAATTAGCCAGCTTTATGCACTATCTTTCTAGAAGCAGCATAGCATTACAGTCTGTATAACAGCTAAAACTTAGCAACTCTCAGCCCTAAAAAGCAGAAGGAATATGCACACTCTTCTCAGGCTTTCTGTAGAGATTTTCAAATGTGAAATAAAAATAGTGCCAGCTAAATGTCTCTGTCAAGCCCTTTAAGTTAAGATGCTATTAAATTAATATCTGTCTTCTTAAGAGTTTAGAGCAACAACAAAAACTAAGTATCTTCTACCTGCCATCTATTAATAATAGAGTATTACAGAATCATAATGAAATTCAGGTTAGGAAGAGAACTCAGGAGATTTTGAGGCAACATCCTGTTCAAAGTAGTGCCAGCCTATGAAGTCGGAACAAGTCGCATGAGTCTTTATTTTGGAAAACTTCGAGGCAGCACCACCTGTCTGGGCAAAGTTCTTTCACCACAAAGGCAGTTAGGAATTGTAAAGTTTCTCCATAATGTCAGCCCAGAAATGAGGCTCAATGTATGCCTGCTGTCTCCCAGCACACACCCCTGTGCCATCTCCTTCAGGCCTCCTCACTGGCAAGGGAAGGCTGCTGTTAGATTGCCCCAACACCACCTCTCCACTAGACTAAGAAGGTCCTCCATCTCTCTACAAATGGCAAATGCTCCAGCTCCCAACCACTTTGGGAAAAGGGGATATGCACCTCCCTGGCTCTGATGGTTCAGCTCCTCAGAGGACCCAACACAGAAAGTGTACGATATAGTCAGTCTGCTGAAATTGTGTTTATCATTTGCAACTGAGCAATACTAAATATGATTTAATACCTAAATATTCTCATCCTTAATAATAATATTTTTGTCATGTTTCCTTTCCACACCTTATTCTATTTTCAGCAGTTTCATTTCCATGTACATCTGCTTTTCTTTTCTTTAGCACACATTTCTAAGTGACAAGCCTTAACTCACTCTTTAGGTCCTACCTTTTTTTTTACTATTTACATTTCAGGGACCTGAAATAAAACTTAAGTGCTGTGTAAGGAGGAAGCACTGTACTTTACCGAGCCATTGCTTGAAGTTTTTTTTCTTTGATATACTATATTTCAAACTTTTGTGACATTGACTTGACAAAAAACAGGATTAGAAATCCCATCTTCTCATCCATGATAACTTGAAATGAATAATCAATGGAAATACATCTACTTGGATACTCCAGATTCATGCCATGACTGTAGCTACTAAATCATCTGAAATATATAAATTATTTCATTGAACATCTTTCTGCCCATTTTCCCACACAATAAAGGATGAGACTATTGTACTTTCTGTCCTTCCCCAGATCCTTAATAACTTTTGAACTTGCTCATTCCAAACAACAGGGATAAAGGAATGGAAATCTCAAAAACATCAAAGCCTCAAAGTTTAGTGAAGTTAGTAACTAAGTAAAGCAAATTAGAGCTACATTTAATGAACCACTGCAGGATTATTTCCACTGATTATAATCAGCCAGGTAACTTGGGAAGAGTGGCAACAACACATGTAACTCTCAAGCCACCCAGCACAGGGTGTCTCCTGTCNAACAGTTAATCAGCCAGGTAATTTGGGAAGAGTGGCAACAACAAATGTGCTGTGGTTTGAAAGCAAATCAGNCCATTCAGCACTCACACACACCAAAGTGCACAGCCAAGCCATTTCGGTTGCATGGGCCAAGCAGGAGATTTAAGAAGAACCAGAGATTATACAGAAGTAAGGTAATACAGTACTGCATAGCTGCTAAGATACAGGAGATGCAAGATTACTGCAGATGGGATTCAGAAATGCAGGAGGACACAAGGCCCCATTCAACAGGATGGAAATCTGAAGGAAAAGTGGCAGTGTCAGTTCCACTGTTCACTGGAAAACCTCCACTGCCTTTGTAGTCACAACACTGGGCCTTTACGTCCTCTAATTAACATCCTGTTAACTCCACAAACCAAACTGCAAAACAAGATTTCAGGTACAGGACTCATAAAACCATTTATAAATTAAAGATCATGCCATCCACCTTGCTATACCAGTATTGAAATCTGCAACCTCATACAAATTAGGAAGGTGAGCAAACCATTTTATTGAATTAATTTCATTGTCTGTGGAATAACTGCATGTACCAGAGGAATGTTTAATAATTATCACCAGTGTTTAAAAATGTATAATTATTGCTCAGAAAATAATTGAAGGTTCCAAGATAAAAGGTACTAAGAAGTTGTGCATATTTTGGAATTTTGCATCTTACCTTTCAGCACTGAATGCAGACTCTGTGTTGACGTATATAACAGCCCCATCTAGTCCTCCCATGCTTAGAGGCAGCGTAGCCAGAACACTCACCATAATACAAAACTGAGTTTTGCCACAACCTGGTGGGCTAGTTATCTGGAAGAAAAAAGATTAGCAACATAACATTCATTTCACCATAATTCTAATTTTATCTAAGTCCCAGTGTTCCTCCAATTCTGCTCTTCCAGTTACCAAAGGAGGAGACAGCCACGAAAAGACAGAACACAGCCCACAAAGACCAACTTGCAGTTACTCTTGGATCTGTACCTTGCAGACAAATTCATTCTCTGAAGAATAAATAAGCTTTCCAGACAGAGCATTATGCTTATACTTTATTTCTTTGACATCATTATTATCTTTCAAATTTGAGGTCCCCAACTCTCCCCCTCACCTCACAAGATCGTCCCTAGAGACACCTAGCTCTCTTCCATCTGTCTCTGTGCTACCTTCTAAAACAGAGCAGAATTATAAGATTCACAGTTGACATTCACATGTCATCAGTGGCTTTTAGAGCTGAAAACTAAGTCCAGAGCTAATGAGCACACAGACATAAATTGCTCCTTATGAATCATCATTATCTTGGTTAAACCAGGTCGGTCCTAGAAATCACAAGGATAATATCTTATATCCTATAAAGACTGAATGTTCAATATGAACCACATATATACATAAGACCGATTTTATCTGCTCCAGAGACTACACTCTGCACTAAACAGTGTGTATTTTTTCATTGGTGTTAACTATTTCTAATCTATTACCATATTTCAACACCAACACCATTCAATGATCCAGACCAGTTCCCCAATTCTAAGCTTCCACCTGTGCTCACTGAAAGCCCCTGTGGTGAAGCAGCATTCAAAAAGAGCACGCTCAGCTTGTAAGAAAAGGTTCCAGAATGATTTTGAAGAGAAAAACCACCAGCCTCCAAAGANCTTTACAACAGACAGACACTCAAAATCAAACTGATTTTTAATACTACATGCACAGTAGTTTGCTTTTATGCAGAAACACTCTTTCACCACAAGATATTACAGTATTGTTATGGTTTTCTTTTAAGCAGCAGTAGCATGACTTGAAGCACAGAAAATCTACAGGGAAACACTGAAGGATCACATTAGCTACAGATAACAGTTGGTTAAAATCCCTTTAATCACCTTTGTCTTTAAACAAGGCCTGAAAGCCCAGCCATATCAATCAATCTACTTGAAGCTTTAATGCAAGAGAAGCATTAAATGATTTTTATTTAGAAGCACACACTGCATTTAGAGAATTACAGATTAGGAATCAGTCATATTTATGGAATTATCTGCTCCCCAGCCAGTGTACTTAAATTACAAACTATCATATCAGCAATAGCTGCTACAATTTAATATGAACCCAAAGCATATACAAGAAGTGCAGAGGCAATACTCATTCCTTAGACTGTGATAGCCACTGAATCTCACCAGTTGTTTCTTGTTAAAAAGACCTGAAATGAATGAGGGGAGGGCATCAATCCAGCTTGTTAAATTAGAATGTCTGGACAACTGTAAGAATACCTCATAAAAACATTTGTAGTTTCAGCCTTGTCTGGGAGGTGCACTGGANCCTTGGTTAAACCAGGTCTGTCCTAGAAATCACAAGGATAATTGCTTATATCCGATAAAGACTGAATGTTCAATATAAACCACATATATACGTAAGACAGATTTTATCTGCTCCAGAGACTACACTCTGCACTAAACAGTGTGTGTTTTTTCATTGGCGTTAACTCTCTACCATATTTCAACACCAACACCATTCAATGATCCAGACCAGTTCCCCAATTCTAAGCTTCCACCTGTGCTCACTGAAAGCACCTGTGGTGAAGCAGCATTCAAGGAGTGCACGCTCAGCTTGTANCAGCTTGTTAAATTAAAATGTCTGGACAACTGTAAGAATACCTCATAAAAACATTTGTAGTTTCAGCCTTGCCCGGGAGGTGCACTGGAACCAACATTCATTTCAGTGGCTGACACAGACGGTAATTCAGCAGAGATGCTATAAAAATGTTCAAGGATATGAGCATCATGTCAGAGAAAATGAGGGAACCTTGTAGTACAAGCTGGTACAAGCTAGCAAGGCAAATGGAGTAAGGAAGCATTTCTATTCCCAAAGACAACAATACGTCATGTTTAATCTGTATTCATTTCAAGGGCCTTAAAATAGGCTTTTAAATAATCCACAGCGAACAATTTTACAAAACTACAACATTTTACTGTAGTTACCAGTGGTTCAGCAAGTGTTTAGAACAACAGAATCCTACTTGAAACTCTTCTAATAAATTTAAATTGAATGACTACAAAAAGTATCTTTGGTTTATTTTACTTCAAATTTGCTCTGAAAAAGAATCACCCAGATAGAAACATGAAGACTACAACAGTTTTTTAAAGTGTATTTTATTAGGCATAGATAAATTATTTTTCAGTAAGTTATATATTATTTTCTCTGGCACATCCATAGGGTTTGGATGAAATCACAAGGAGCTAATTCTTCTTCATCTATCTGAAGATTAAACTCCTCAATATTCAAAAAGTAACTGCTTTAATTTTTCCTCATAAAACTTGGCCAAATGCTCTGACCACAGAATTTCAGCTAGAACTTAGTCTCCAACTTAAAATCTAATAGTGACTTGGAAAAAAATGGTCTGAGACAGTGTAATGCAAATCAAATCCCCCTGGTGCTCAAAAAGCAAGTAGTTTTGGCTGTTGAAGATACCACCACAAGTCTTAATCCTTCTGATCAGGTACTCAAATTCCAAGTTCCCAGACACCCTCACTGCTGGGTTAAGTAGCAGAAAGACAATGGTTTAGCCATACCAGTCAGGAAGTAAATGCTGCATCCAGCATACTTTTGAAGAGAACTTCTCTCAGACTTAAAAAATCTGTCTAATTCAAAAATACCAAAAGACAATCTACTTGTCAGCTCAATCTACTTGTCAGCTATGCTGCAGTGAATTGTACAAAAAAAAAAGCACATTAAAATTGTTAAATCCTAAAATCACTCAAATAAAAAAAAAGAAAGAGACCTGAAAATGTTCACAAGCTGCAGTAGAGCATAAAAGCAGCAGAAGCACAGCATCAAACCAGCAGCAGCATACACTTGATAGCTTTCTACTAAAATTTCATCTAACAATCCTGATCAACACTTAGAGTGCTGCCAACCTTCTAAACTACTTCAGATCTCGAGACTCTTGCAAAAATGTTGTTAAAAAGTCCCCAGAACCAGGCTTTCAAAGAAAAAAAATAAGTTTGTGCACAGTTAATGGTTATCTGCCTTCACATTTGCTGAAAATCCCTAACAAGGTGCCCTAATTGCTTTCCACAGTCAGTACCTAAAAGGCAAATAAAAAGCAATACACTATTTTATTTTTTCTTGGGCACATCTAATCTTTTGAGTTACTCAAATTCAGCACATTTCTGGATCCTACCTAGTTATCTCTTTATTATTTCTGACTAAATAGTTATGTATCAGTCATCAATCAAGCCCAAGGTGAAGGTGGAAGGATGCAGTGCTTGCAGTTCTGGTCTCATCCACAACATATCTTGTCCCCTCCCTTGGTGAGATCCTCTATTGCAGAGAACTGCACCAGGCATGTCTTCTCATTTACAACCAAAATATCTCAGAATACAAAAAAAATTCACATTCAAAAGCTTTTTTTTCAGAAGAAAACTTAAAAGTGCAATATTACCTTTCCTGGTGCTGTGCTTTTCATTTACATTCAGATAAAAGTTTGGCCTATCTTTGAATATATTCATTCTCCCCCAACTAACTTTAAATACAATGATACATAAGGAGTGTGACTATACTTAAAATACAGTTTATCAACAGTTACTCATGTTTTCTTATATTTAAAGGCTATATTCAAAGAAAACATGGGGGAGGAATATTGAGTATTGTGACAATTAACCAGGCTAAGAAGTAGTACAATATATATAGCTCTGGAAAATGAAGCACTTATATTAACTTCCTGTAGAGCATTATTTTATATCATCTCAGGAAAATTATATTTGACATCCATGTTTGAGATCAACTGCTTGCAGATCTTACTTTTAAATAAAATTTAAAATAAAACAAAATCAACATAAAACTTAAAGGTCAGCTAAACTCCCTGCATGTTAACCACTGCTTTTCCCTAAATCTCTCTCTAGAAGCAATGCCAAGAACATGGCAATCAGCAAGCCTAAATTCTATTACTGCTCTAGAGCCATTCTACCTGCTCTTCAGGCAAGAACACATCAGAGAGACTGCACTAATTGCTGAATGACAGCTCCATTTAGGATTAAGAACAAAGACAAATATTTATGACATTGTTATCAACAGCCTCACAAATTGTCTGTGTGGCTCTTGGGACCCAAAAGGATCACATCTACTTGGGTTTTTTTAGCAGAAAAAAAATTTGTATGCAATATTCCAAATATTTATATGGGCACCACTCCTGAGCCAGTCACAAGCTCAAGAACAAATCATCCTATCACAGAAAAGACACATCTTTATCCTACTTCTTCCTCCTGCCTCTGCTGCAGTGGCTCTGCATTTCAACTAAAGAAGCACAATTCAGAAGTTTAAGCAACATAAGCACATGAACAGCCATTTTCTGACTCCAGTGAGGAATGGTTAGTAGACCACACAGAACTCCTGGAAAGGCAGATTGTACCTGCATCATTTCTTTTCAAACATGGACTGTGCTATGTCACCAGTTGACCATATGAACCATAGTCCATAAGAAAAGACGAAGTCCAGCCACTGCTTTGCTGATAAAATATTTTTAGGGACCAAAAGTTCATCTCCTGCTGAAGGCACTATGCTCAACAGCAGCACAGTTACAATTTCAGGACCACACATATCACTACTGCATATACTTCCTACTATATAAGATCAGCACTTCTTCACAGAAATGGAATTTAGCAAGTTGTTTCTCCCAGAATTTAAAGACTTGCAGTATTTACCTTAAGTTCTTCTGATCTAAATTTCTTATAGTAAATTGGCAACAAAGCTAGGCCTAGATATGAAGAAAATATTAATTCTGACGGATCAATTTAAGTTCATGGATGCATTCTTAAGCATTTTTATGGTAACCTGCATGATGTATATTCCATTGTCTAGAAAAAAAAGGTTCAGAATCTTTAAAAACTGATAGTTTCTCATTAAGTAAGAGATCCTAGATCAGAAACTGTTTAGTCTCAACTCAGTGTTGCTTGAACTCTAGTATCCTTTAAATCACTGTTAGATTCCATAGTAATATCAATCAAAATCAATCTAGCTTGATTAGAGGGTGCAAAAAATGTATTTTCTTCATAGTAAGATTTTCTTAACTTCTCATTTTTATTCCTCTACTGTGACAATTTGCCACAGCAGACAAAGAAAAGCACTTGGCAAGGACGGTTCTCATCCAAAAATTTTTGTGTATTTTGTGCTTGAAGCACCTGACACAAGACAGTCCAACCTATCTGTGACTTTTGATTTCTAGGTAGAATGCTCAACTAAAGTAAAATACATTAAACAAGTTACCTCTGTGAGGGATCCACAAGGCACTCCACCATGCAAGACTCTATCCAAACTATGAAGCGTGGTGGGTAAAAAGGCTGAAGAAGGATTGACAGACTTCCTTAGTTTCATTTCATAAGCCTACAAAAGGAACGGAAAAAAGCAAAAGAAAACAAACAAATCAGAAAATGCTTCTTTAAATGGAAATAGGAAAATTGTATTTGCTTTTAACAACCTGGTATGACTTAACGCTTGACAATGAGAGAAGTACCGTTATATTCTAGTCTGCCCTTAGCTAATCACCCTTCCTCATATTTATATCCCATTTATAGCTCACAAAGTAAATTTAAGTCTTTTTTTTCTCCCTCACCACAATATTAAATAATAAGCCCTTAATCATGATGTGACAAAAGTTGTCTCTACTCCTATTCAACAAGGTTTGTTTTCAACTTGTAAAACTCCCTGACTAATGTTCATTACCAATTTGCTAGCTTTAAATACATTCAGTAAAAGTCATATTAATTCTTCTATTACTAACTTTATTGCAGCATATTAGTAAATTTAAAGTTTCACAGAAGTACTGCTATAATTACTATGTCAATTACACATAATAAACTTGGACATGGATTATTTTTGTAAGGAATAAAAAAGGGGTTGCATTGACTGAGGTCAGAACTGTCTGTATTCTCTCTGTTCTAAAAGACATCTTTTCACATTAATTCAAAAAAGAAAATGGTGCCACTGCATTGCAGCTAACATGTTTCCTTCCTGCACCCTCCCCAGTTAGGCTACTGTAGCCTAAGGCACACTTCAGCTCATTTACATGAGTGGAAAAAGTCCTCCAGAAATTATTTTCAGGATCACGTCACTTCTTGGCACCATTTTTATATCTAAACCAAATTTATACCAAAATTCTTATTATTTGCCTCTATTAAACAAAATTTTTATTATCTTAGCTGCAGGATCCAAACTAGAAGCAATTTTTACATGCTGGATTGGCAGAGAGTATGATTTATTTCGCTACTGCACCCAGAACTGATGCTGCAAGCCTGACCAACCTCTTGGGGCTATAATACCTAATAAATGTAACTGCATCAACCTAAAGTGCATCAGAGACCTACACTTAAAAATAAAAACATTATGCCATTGTGTAATAAAACCACAAGCCTCCCAGCTAAAAAGATGAGTCACAGTTGTATCAAAAACGGTATCAGCACAAGCATACTTACTGTCTGCATTTTGGGAGCACAGGCTCGGCTGACTTTACAAAGAAGCTTCTGCACCTCATAGTAGCTCTGTCCCGTCACTTTCATTAGCTCCAAGAGGGAAAGACATAAGAAGTCCTGAAAGATTACAGAGCAGTTCAGAGACCTCAACCTAGAAACTCAGGCTGGGTACTAAACTGATGCAATCTGTCCAAAACTAGTACATATTCCACAGGTTTAGCAACTCTCCTTTCAGATACTTATATACACGGACGAGGTTCCCTCTCAGTCGTCTCTTCTTGAGGCTGAACAGGCCCAGCTCCCTCAGTCTTTCTTCATAAGAGAGCTGCTTCAATCCTCTCTTCATTTTTGTAGCCCTTCACTGGACCTGCTTCAGAATCGCCATGTCCATCTTATACTGAGGAGCCCAGAACTGGACACAGCATTCCAGCTGTGGCCTCACCAGGGCTGAGGAGAAGGGCAGGATCACCTCCCTGGCCCTGCTGGCAATGCTCCTTCTAATGCACCCCAGGACACCATTGGCCTTCTTGGCCACAGGGGCACTGCTGGCTCAGGGACAGCTTGATGTCCACCAGGGCCCCAAGGTCCTACTCCACAGAGCTACTTCTGTGACTTCCCTACCTCCTCCGGCATAGTAAGTACATAAAAGTTTAAATGTTTTAGTTAGGCATCTATCATTCTAAAGCTCTATTTTTACAAGGCAGCAGGCCAGATAGAGTCTGAAATGCCCCCTACTTTACAGAAAGTAAAGCTCCCTGTTTAATTAAACTGCCATTAAGTGAACTAACATGCATTAAAACAACACAGACACACAAAAAAGAAAAAAAAACCAAAACCAAACCAAAACACCACCAAAGAAACAACAACACCAAAATCACCAAACCAAATCAAACCACAAAAAACCCACCCCCCACAAACAAAATAACTCTTTCACCTGACAGGTAGTGATCTGATAGCGACTCAGCCTTTCACACATCTCTTGAGACAGCTGTGCTCTTCTTAGTTTCTTAGCAGCCATGCTTCCCAATCTATAGGGCAGACAAAAAAAATGTTTGAGAGATGATTTGAATATGACTGTGTGGACAATTCCACTAACTCCTTGCTGAAGAACAGGGAGATGTGTACTTACACCTGATGTAATGTGATGCAGATTTCCCACATAAGTCTATGTCACATTAAATTGCCAGTTGCCAGTCTGAACACAGTTTTATTAAATTACATCTCATATTTGACCATGTATGAGAACATACCAGTAAGAACAGAAGTGTCAGCAATGTCTATAGGACAGATGTTTCTGGGACATAAGAAAGCTGGAAATTACGCAGTCATCAGCTGAACAAGAACTCCTCATGCTATACTGCACTGGCAAGAAGTAAGTTGTCTTTGGATGCCTAGACATGAATTGTAGAGCGACCACAGTGAGCATTCAGCCCTAGAACATACACCGCTAGAATACAACACTCAGTTTTGGTGATC
>VZTZ01015940.1:12727-77590 GCA_013400955.1 Drymodes brunneopygia
CTTCTAGGCTGTTAGAAGTGTGGATTTTAATATGTATGCTTATAAAACAATAGTATTACAATGCCACTGTAGAGTACTAGTAAGTCATTATTACTCTATAATAGATTGAAAAAATTTGGAATATGAAATAACATTCAGTCTTTTGTTTTGAAGAGCATTAATTTTATGACCATCTCCCTAGCTGACTGATATCTTTGAGAAAGTGTTATTGCATGAACTGAACCTCTGTATTTCTAGCTAAAATCATAAAGCAAATCAACTCTTCTGCAAAATATCTTAGCACCAACCAGAAACATTGCTAAATTCAAATTTTTCAAGTTATGCCTTATTCTTTATCAGTACTGTCTGGCAAAGTGCACCACATACTTTGCACCCAAGGACAGATCAACTCCACACTTAAAAATTTTACATAGGCTGTAGTACTTTATGCTTCCTCATGCCTCAAGAGTGTGATCCCTCTTCAGAGACTCGCCCAACGGATGTAAGTCACCATTCAACTTTTTACCCAGCGTACCATAGCTCAGGTGCAGTTTTGAACTACGACCATCATCTGACTGCAAAAGCCCTGTGCCCACATAATCCCCTGAGTATGGATCAAGATCTGAAGCCAGGGTATCAACTCTGATATTTTAGTTTAAAACCTATTCACAAGGATATTATCTTTAAAGATTGGAGGGATATAGACACTTATTGAATATTTATTTGGCATATTATGAATGTGCATGTGCCACATAAAAACATAGTTTACATCATAAATTTGACTAGGCACTCATCAACTGCTAAAGATGTCATAGAAGTGTATTGGATCACTTTTTTAAAAATGTCAATTATTGTTACATTTCTTCCTCTGAACAACATTTCCAACACCACACTTCCCTGTGCTTTAGCTCTGTGTTTTTCAACTAGTATGTAATTCACCCAGTGAAAAATGTTTAAGAGCTCTGCTCTGTAATTGCCTTCATCCTAGCAGCATTTTAAAAGAGGTCTTCTATTTTTCTCCTGGTGATTGAGCATCACGTTTGCAAAAATGTGTTGGCCTATCACACAGAAGAGTTAACTCAGTAAATTCAGCAAATACAGTTTGGAGACCATGTAGCTGTAAATCTCCAAGAAAACAGGATTCAGAAACTGCAATAATTCTAGCACGAGTTTCAGTTAAGAAAAGATTCCAAGTTAGGATTTGGTATGGAGGGAAATAGAGATGTTTTCCATCATTCTCTGTATTAACACAAAAGTGAGGAACTGGGACTAACTCCAGATTGGTTTTAGGTGTTTGGAAAAGAGTTGCCAAAAAACACTTGAAGCTCTTAGTTTTATTTTTTTGAGAAACATATGTCCCAATTATTTTAGCTTTGAATTTGTATGAAGGCATTGTTAAAACTCCACAGGTAGTCTGAACTTCTTTCTTCAAAATAATGTATACAGTGAAAGCATATTTGTAAATATTCATAATTTTCCTGTGTGAGGATTTGAAAGGCACTGTTATGATTTTAATAAAACATTCATTTCTGCTGATGTTTAGAATGGTTTCTCCCCATTTTAGAAATGTTTTCACTAGATTTTGCATGCAGGGTTAGGAAAAATACAATATCTTTTAACTGAATTGCTATTATGGCAGGCTTTGCAATGAGCCTTTTAAAGCACTTCATTTTATAGATTGCCATTAAATGTAATTAATTACTTCAATTGTATCTCCACGTGCATAGACACATGGACTGAAACACATGTTTCTATACACATTTGTGTAAGTAAATATTTACACTCTGGAAACACATACTGGACAAGGGAGATATACCTGCTGCAAAACTTTGTTTTAAAATTATGCTTTATAATATTGTCAAAGTCCTAGATAGAAATGCCATTTTCTGTCATAGCTGTTTTCCTACTGTTTTTGTTTCCCTATCCTTTCTTAAAGCATGAGTAAGGCAATTGTGAGATACTTCTATGATAATGGACACACATGGTAAAATCAAAGTTTAAGGCTCTTTGTACAGATACATCTGACTTTAACAACTTCAGCCTTTTATTTCTTAAGTCTTTCCATCTTTGGCAATTTTCTGCATGCCTCAGTTTCCTGCCTTCAATGGTTATTTTCCTAAAACCAATCAGAGTAAATTCCAGGTTGTGCTAGTCATAGGAGCAATGAGACTAGCAGATATAACTGCTGTCATTTCACCCATTTCAGTTAGTCAAAGCAGAGGTTTCAAAGGAGTGAAAATCAGGTTCATCTGTGGTTTTCCTCCTCTTCTGAGAAGCATCTCTCAAGACACACCTCTGTGTCCAGAGTGCCATGCAGAAAGGTCAGTTGCAGTATTTCGAATATCCGGATACCCATAAATGGCTTTCTGACAAAACATTGTATTAGTAAAGGCTGTTACTTTCAGAGTTTGGCTAGATGAGGTCTAACAGACATAAACACACAGGCAGAGACGGCCCACACCCTGGCAAATCTTAAGTTTTCATTTACCTTGCTTGAGCAACCACCACTGCCTTCACAGGACCTTAACCTTTGCATTGTAAATGCTGCGCATCAGAAGAAAAATAAAGGCAGAATTGTTAAGAAGAGCGTGTGAGAGTCAGGAGTGAAGTTTCTGTCCTCAAAGCCTCATCCCTAGCCATGGCAATTCCTCCATTTTCCCTTTATTTCAAAAGGACACAAATAGTATATTTCTTCTGAGTCTTCCAGCCACCAGAGCTAAAGCTGTAGAAACTGGCAAGACTGACATAAATACCTGCTCCTTTCTCTACCACCATTGTACTATACTTCAAACTACCTCTGCTGACTTTTATTATCCCAAACATTGTAATGTTAAAATCGCTGATGCATTTTTTAAAAAAATGCAGTAATGGCTAAAATTCTGATAAATTACAGTGGGTGTTATTTTTGATAATTTAACATAATGGATGCAGCCTTTTCACTAAAGTAGCAATTAAGTCATCAGTGTTGCCTGGCCTACACAAATTCATTGTGTCTCAGTTTATTGCTCTTACCTTCAGAACCATTTTGCCACGAATCTGACACCAAAGTCAGAAATTGTGCAGAGAAAACTGGTAGGAAAAATAAAGGAAACTTTAATTTTTTTAATATGTTTCACTGATATTAAAAAAGTAGCAATTAGCTCTGCATCTAAAACATTGACTCCCCTGTAATCATTGTTGCCGCAGGTACCTATCTGTTTCAGTGTATTTTCACTCTGAATAAGGCATATGCATGGAAACATACAACCAGAATCATCTATCTTTAAGATGCTTCAGCTGCATTACTCATCTTTTAATTTTTGGTTTGATTATGAGCAATATATTTGTGCCATACCAGTCTCTTCTTTTTCAAAGAAGCCAATGTAATAATGCAAAAATAACTTCCATTACAACTTATTGTTGTTCTTGTTGTGGTGGGGTTATTTACTATTGGTTTTAAATTTCATTGCTATGGCTGCTGTTATTAATACTAAAGTCATCTATGTCATGGAATCATAGACTCACAGACTAGCCTGGGTTGGAAGGGACCTTGGAGATCAGCTTGTTCCAACCCCCCTGCCATGGACAGGAACATATTGCACTAGATCAGGTTGCTCAGAGCCCCATCCAAACTAGCCTTGACCACTTCCAGGGATGAGGCATCCACAATTTCCCTAACAACCTGTTCCAGTGCCTCACCACCCTCACAGGAAAGAATTTCTTCCCTAATCTAAGCCTGTTCTCTGTCAGTTTGAAGCCATCCCCCCTTGTCCTGTCACTACATGCTCTTGCAAGAGTCTCTCTGCATCTTTCTTGTGAGCTCTTTCAGCTACTGGAAGCCTGCAATTAGGTCTCCCCAAAGCCTTCACTTCTTCAGGATGAACACTCTCAATTCCCTCAGCCTTTCCTCACAGGAGAAGTGCTCCATCCCTCTAATCATCTTGTTGACCCTCCTCTAGTCTCTCTCCAGCAGGTCCATGTTCTTCCTGTGCTGGGACCCCAGAGCTGAGGCAGCACTGCAGGTGGGGTCTCAGCAGAGCAGAGCAGAGGGGCAGAATCCCCTCCCTGGCCCTGCTGCCCGCACTGCTCTGGATGCAGCCCAGGACACGTTTGGCTTTCTGGGCTGTGAGTTCTCATGGCTGGGGCATGTCCAGCTTCTCATCCCCCAGCACCCCCTAGTCTTCTCAGCAGAATCTGTTCATCCCCAGCCTGTGTAGGTAGGATTGCCCCAACCCAGGTGCAGCACCTTGCATTTGGTCTTGTTAAACCTCATGAGATTTCCATAGGCCCACTCCTCAAGCTTGTCCAGGTCTCTCTGAATGGCATGCCATCCTTCAGTGTGTCGACCACATCATTCTGCTTGGTGTCAGCAAACTGGCTGAGGGTGCACTTGACCCCTTTGTCCATGCCATTAATGAAGATATTAAATAACACTGGTCCCAATATGCACCCCCAAAGGACACCACTTGTCACTGATTTCCATCATGACTCTGAGACATTGACCCCTACCCTCTAGATGTGACTGTTTAGCTACTTTCTTATCCCTCAAATCCATCTCTCTTCAATTTAGTGAGAAGGATATCATGGGACCTATGTCAAAGTCTTTAGAGAAGTCCAGATAAATGATACCTGTAGCCCTTCCCTTGTCCACTGATGAAGTCACTCCATTGTAGAAGGCCACTAGGTTGGTCAGACAGGACTTGTCTTTGGTGAAGGTGTGCTGGCTGTCCTGAATCACCTCCCTGTCCTCCATGTGCCTTAACAGAGTTTCTAAAATGATCTGTTCCGTGATCTTCCCATGAACAGAGGTGAACATGACAGTTCTCAGGATCCTCCTTTCTCCCCTTTTTAAAGATGGGTACAATGTTTGCCTTTTTCCAGTCCCCTAGGACTTCAACCAGCTGCCATGACTTTACAAGTATCTTGGAGGGTGGCTTGGGAGCTACATCAGTAAGTTCCCTCAGGACTCTGGGGTGCATCTCATTGGGTCCCATAGACCTATGTATGTTACCCTTTTACAGTAGATCAAAAAGGAGACATCAGGCTTTTATCTCAAGCCTCATATCTAACGAACACAATTGTCAAATTTTTTCCTCCCAGTTCAGCTAGAAATTTGAAGATTCCATTATTTCTTTTTAATACGCCTAAACTGATTAGGAATGGAAGCTAACATAACATACCATAGCAATTTGCTTTTCACCTGACCTTATGCATGGCCTTAGACAAATCACTTGTTTTCCCTATTTGTTTTGAGTAGTGATAGCAGTGACAGAGGAAGTCAGAACTCTCAGCACTTTTACCATGGCTTTACAAAATGCCTACATGCCTTGGCTTCCATAGGACTTTCCCAGGGATCCAAAATTAGACATAGATCAATTTTTTCCTAATCTCCCTAAAAAGTTTGTGATTGTCAAGGAAGTTAGTATGAACACATATTTCTGAAAAGGACCTCCAAGTTACTCTGGTTTTTAAGACTATTTGAGAAATGGGTGTTCATGTATCCCTCAGTGTATAACTCCATGAGAGAACAGAGTCAGAGAAATTGAGAAGTATTTATTTTCATTACCTACGCCAGTGCCTGTAAGTGGGTTCAAAGCGTTTCCATAATTTCTTTCCTCCATTCAAGAAGAAATGGCAAGAGAGATACCATCACAGCCTGGAAGGGTCAGGACCTGTCCTGCCTTGGCAATCTGTATGCTGCTTAGTGAGGAGATGTGTGAGCATAAAGACAGTTTCAGCCATGTACTGCAGGTAGGAGCATGGACATGCACAAGGGCCATGAAGCAGCCAGCATGTTATCAATTGGCAGCTAAGCTTACCTTATTCATGTAGCCATGCCCCAAGCTGACACTAGAATAAACCACCTACTAATAAAGCATTAATATACAGCAGGTGCGTAATTACGTAGACCAAGTTACAACTGACCCTCATTTTCATGTGAAAAATTGTGGTTTTTGAAAATCCTAGCTGAAGGCTTTGCAGAAACAGTATGCTGTCACATCAAAACCCAGTCACATCAGGTATCCTGGTCCTCAGTATAATACAAGACCCAGGGGGACTGATCAGTTTAAAAAGAGAAACTAGCCTGCCCCAGGCAAAAAAATAATTCAGAGCAACACTAATTCACACTACCAAATGGAATAAGACAGCAAGCCTTCTGCTCTATCGATAATCTTACTCTCTCTTCAGTTACCCTCCTCCCCTACAGGGAGAAAAAAAAGGAAGAAATCTACTTCTACCAGCTACTGCAGCTTCAGGGGATTATTTTTACCCCCCTAAACTCCAGTTTGTTTCAGAACACTGTTCCTACCACAAACAAAATTCTACATGTGTATGCTGGGTAAATAGGTAGCATTATAAGAAAATGTATTAGTTGTCTCTTGCACAGGCATACTATCCTTCATTTCCAGCTAAAGGAGATCCTATCTGAGCAGCTCATTAAAGGGATTAAATATGTTGTCTTTAATTCCTCTAAACCCAGCAAAAGGAATTCCAGATACCCTTGTATTTCACGTGTCCAACAACAACACCGGTTCAGGCACCAAGAAAGCTCTGTTCCTGCAATAAAATCACAGTGTTACACGAGGCAGCAGGGGTCTCTCCTTCTCCCTACCCCCATTTCCCTTGCTGCAATCAACAACTAAATTGATCTGACACTTCATCCATATAGCAAGGACCCCAGAGAGAGGGGATGTATTCACTCTGTGGAGTGCATTGGGGAAGAGAGGACCTGGGTGGGTGGCAAGGGGTGGGGGGAAGATAAAGGGTTCAAAAGTAAAGTCATCAAAAATAATGAGAGTGCTCTGCCCAGCTTCCACTGCAGCAGAGGAGCAAAGTGCCCTTTCAAATAGGGTGTCCCAGTCCGCAGCTGAAATAACTGGTCGCAGAAAGCTGCAAGCAAATTGCCTTGACAAGGCTGTTACTGTTGTTAAGAGTTCAAAGGTTTTGGACACCAGGTCAGCGTCTGCCAATCAAGCAGACAGAAAAAGCTGCTCATTGAGCCTGTGATTTCTACCTAGGCCGCTATTATCCCTGACTATTCCTGTACCTCAGCAGCTCCTCTGATTAAACTAGCCTCCCTTTTACATCTCTTTCAGAGTGAGATTCACACACTAATTAGTTGCCTGCTCTCCACTGGGATGTCAGACCCTCAGTCAATTTATCTCTATTTCAGCCTGCTCAGAGTGACTTCCCCAGTTATCAAAATTTAATCATGCCTTCAAAAATGTTGAAAAGTGGTCATTAGAGGCAAAAGGCCACAGGATACAATATTCATTTTTCTCTATCTTCCAGTCATCCAGCTGGCATCTATAATGGATATCCTGGGGGCTGTGAGAACACGTTGATTTATGCAACCTTGCTCTTGCTCTCACTGTGGTGCACCAGCCTACTTTAAAGAACAGGTTTTAACAAGGTCTGAGGTGGGAGGACATTAATCATGGTAGCATTGTATGTGAAAAAGGGTGCTGTGTAGTCAGAAGAACCCCCTACAGCAGGGCAGTTAGATTTTTTTACCACCTTCTCAGAGATAAAGGAGAGTTTGACAATTGATTAGACCTTTCTGTAACCTTGCAGTCCTGTGAAATGATGAGAGAGAGAAAGGGAGGGGAAAGAACAGTGAGAGGGGGAGGCAGAGAGAGACAGAGAATGATTCTCATACTGACGGTCTTAAATGTGCAATAACTTTATGATTCTTGACTGAAACTGGCTATCAAAATCAGTCCCAACTCAATACAGTCTAAAAAAGAAGATCATTCTTTGAATAAGAGTCCTTTCAGCTGTACATGTCAGAGGCAATCATGGGCACCAGCAGCCTGCAGTGACTTCCCTGAATACTCTGTATTGCACAGTGAAACCCTGATAAAAATGGCATTGGAGAACATCAATCCAAGCTGTAACATTCCAAAGTAGGTTTCAGCAAAATCAACAGTGATGAATTGAAATTTGTTGACAATAGGCTAGGGGGTGAGGGGGAGCGGGGGAGGGTAGTGGTGGTGTGATTATTATTCTCTCTTTTTCTTCTTTGAAACCAGAGGAATAATTTCCAAACCTTGGTGAGTGCATACATTTGCATGTGATGAGCCAATGCAGAATATGAAGGCAAAATCTGAGTGTGCAAATCAGAGCCTTGCTTTGCCAGTAGAGGGTTCCCTGGTGAGCAGTGCATACGTAAATGAGTGTCAAAAATTGGGCTCACCTAATTTGTTTACTCTGCCATGACGTCAGGTGCTTTTTCCCTTGACCAACAGACAGGAGTGGAGGGTCACAGCTTCAGAGTGGCTGGAACAGGGCACAGTATGTTCTGCCTACTCCATACCCACTCTGTCAATGTGACTTAATCCTTAACTGCAATCCCCCCGCTATTTCAATCCTGAGCTTTACTCTCTATCAGATGCAATATTTGCTATTTTCCATTATCCTGTCCTGGGATCTTTCAAGCTGAAGAAGTCTCCTGAGCTCTCTCCCTCCCTCCTTGCTGATACTTGAGACCCTGGGGGTAAATGTTCAGCACAGTATGCAGGCATTGAGCTGAACAACTCATTACTTGTGTGGGGAGGAGAATGCAACTAATCCTCATATCATGCTGGAAATTTAACCCTGGATGTCATAAGACACTGTTCTTTTCCACTGACAGAATTAAAATGAGCTGGAGAGAATGTAGGGAAAAAAAGCCCCAAAAGCATTTTCCAATTTTCCCTCTTGGCATTGGTGAACTGAAATTGGTTTCTTGACTGTGATCACCCTGCCAGTCCACCTCAGTTTTCTGTTTCCAAAGCAGGTCACTGCTGGCCACCTCAGAAAGTGCCTATTAAGGGCAATGTTAGATACTGATCTAGGTATTCTAGGTCAGTAAAGTAAATGGCATCAGACCTTTAAAAGCTTTGGAGTCACAAAATGTAGGGCAAATTGTTTTTCAACTGTACAAGGACATTTCTGCACAACACCTTCTCCCTAGAGTATGTGAGGATGTCTTCCAGTCTATGACTCAGTCTCTGTGTTTCAAACACGCACTGCAATGCTAGATAGCAACTTCTGATTAGGTTGTTAACCTGTTTCTTGGTATTTCCTGCTGCAGCAGGAAGGACGTCAAGCACCAGCTGTTCTTCAGCATATCAGCTGCTCCAGGGAAGCAGTTCACTTTTCACTAAGCAGCCCATGTTATGATACACCATGAGATATATTCAAAGGAATTAGACTTACAGTTTAAAGGGGTATATTGGAGCTAGGAACAGAAGAGTGCATGTGCCTAGCCACATTAATTTCAAACCAGATCCTTTAGATTCAGGGGCACTGGTTTACACAAACAAACCCTGAGTACCTTAGCTGAATGTAGTCAGACATAGTATTTGCCTTGTACTGTAGTAGACTGAGTAGACTGTAGTAGACTGAGTGATACTGAAAGGTTGACCAGTTTTCAAAAAAGGGCTGGGGGAGTTCTGTCCTCAGCACCTTTGCAAAACCAGCAGTGACGATCTGGATAAGAAACCTTCGGTTTTCTGCTACAATTCTTGAGCTTCCAGAGAGAAGTATTCTACAAGCAGCGCGTATATGGGACATCTCTTATGAAAGAGAAAAAGTTATTTTTGAGGCAGCAAGAACTAATCTTGAATATAAACACCAAAAATGAAACGTAGGTGGGTTTTACTAAAAGACAGAGTTGTCACATTTCTTTCTTTGTTGACTCAAGATTATTCAAAGAATGTTCATAAGGAAAAATGCCATCTCTTTTTCTGCTCTGTTACAAGGTTAGCAGTGTATGAGAAGGAAAGGAATTTTAAAATCCTGGAAAATGTTGACTGCATGAGAGTAGTAGTCTCGTAGCTGCTAGTATTTTGGACAGCAGATATTTTATGTCAACACCTACCCATATTGTATGTCAACAGTATAGAAACAGAGGCATTAGTTATGCTTTCTGTTTGGTAGAAATGAATGGAAATACAGTACTAAATTATGGTTTTGCTCCACGTACTCTGTCTTTGTGGCACTGTTGGCAAGCATGAAAGCTGTAATTTTCATTAAAAGACTCATCCAGATATTTGGCAGCAATTATATTATTCCTAGAGAGACTCAGTCACAAACAGAAAATTAACCCAAAAAGCAGTGCTCATATTAGATTTATTTTTATTATTTATCAGTGGTACAAAAAGAAAGAAGAACAAGGACATTATAAATTAGTTCATTCATTCATTAATTTACAAACCACATCAAAGGCAAGAAGATAGTAGTGACAATGGAGGGTAGCAGTTCAATCTCTATTTTTATACCAATAATGTCATAGAATAAAACCAAGTTAAGACCTACAGCAAAATCCGTTTAAAAAATAGCAGAAAATATCCAGACTACATGGAGAACTTGAAGAAATAGCAATACACTTACCGTATTGTAAAAATTCTGACTATAGCTGACGATAAAATTGGAGGAATGTGTATCCATCCATTTGCCTGAGGATCTGCATATATGTTTATGTACATATAATAGCTAGTTCATGTAAGAGTGGAACTGAAAACTGTCAACTAAAAGCAGAGAAACTTATGATGTATATAAAGCACTTCCAACTGGCACGGACTCATGCTCTATTTTTCCTACTTAAGGATCCAAACTGACATAAAATAAGTACTTCAAAAGACACCACTTTTCAACTGGAAGATTCTTAGTAATGGACTATTAGTCAGATCCAATAAATAACAATTACAGCCATTTGCATGCTGTAGCAGTACTGTAGACATAGTGCACTTAGAAGAAAAAAAATTAAATGCTAACATTTTTTCAAAAGTCAATTCAAAGGAACTCATCCCAAGCCATGTGACCCTGAGTCATCCCACAACTCTGGAATTTCACTCTGAAACTATCATTCAAGCAAATACCTAATCCCAAGAAGTTTAACTGAAGCTGCAGTTAGCAACAGAAAGAGCCCTAGAATGTCCTTGCAGATACTGTGAAGAAGTTGGAAACTCTTATACAGCTTTCAGGCAAATTATTTCCTTTCGTGAAAACCAAATTGTGAATTTTTATAATGTAAATTATAGGATAGACCAACACTGATATCCATTAAAAAAAGAATTGTCAAAATATTTCAAAATAAAAGCTTTTAGAAAGAACAACATCCATTATTTTTCACATATTGCAGTCACTAGGAGAGTGCACATTCAAAAATCCAGATGCTGTCCATTTCACAAATAACACTGAACATTGTAAAGCAAAATATTCTTTGTAAATATGAATGCGGAGATGCTTTCTTGGTTATGGGGTATGAGAGGGAAATAATGATGTACCATAATTTAATTTTTTTGAATCAGTGTCTTTTCTCTTACTCCTGCTCAAGGTAAAAAAGGTACAATTTTAGGAGCCACTGCTAAATCCACTGAAACAACCAAACAATATGAATATTACTTGCCACAACAAAATACATGCTTTCAAGATAAAATAACCTACATGTTCCAAAGTAACCCACATATAGCAAAATTATGACCCTGCTATATTTATACACATGGGTGCAGTTTTCACACACTGTTATAGTCTCATATTGTGTATCTTTAAATCATGCTGCAAAAGTTTCTGTCTTCCCCTAATGTCGGCTCTAATTTAGGATGAACAACTACTCTCATAAAGAAAAACTGCTGCTGTTGCTGTTTATTAGGCTGCAGAAAGGTCTCACTGACTAATGTTCCAGGATTAAATGTATGTGGAATAATAAGAGCTGATTTATTTTTGCTCCAGCAGGATAAAGCTGCCACTGATTTTACAAGAAACTATTCATCTGAGGGCTACTATAGCTAGTAAATTGTGGCTGTTGCTGAAATTAGTCTCCAGGCCTTCATACAATCTACAGAGTGAAGTAGCAATGGGGTAATAAAGCTGTTGTGAGTACTTGGTGCATTTAAAAGGTCCCACTTTCATCCCAGCCTTAAGGGATTCTAGAAGTCAGCTTTTGGAGTTTGCCATCAGAATGTCTACTGGCCTTTGCCTGCAATTTACATTTCTACACTGGGACTGTATGAGATTTAAAAATGTATAGTTGACAAAAAGAGGAGAGGAAATCTCATGATTGTGGGGTTTGATTTTCTTTTTTTTTTTCTTTTCACAGATTGGACTAATGTTTTCATTTCAGAATTATAGTGGGTACAGATCTCCATCCAGACCAGAAATTTTACTAAGACCAGTAAAGTGAATCCTTAATAAGATATCCTTTTTTTCTTAAGACTTCCTAAAAGTTTGCTATGTTTGCACTGAGATAATAATAAACTGAAAATTACCCAAATGACATTAAAAGATAAAAAATTAAATTGGCTGAAGAGTAAGGAATTAACAGAGCCCTTTACAAAGAAGAAATAATGGAAAAGTATGTAAATAAAAATTTAAAAGTGAAAACCATACTTACACAGGACTGGGAGCATTATACCTTCATCCAATGAAAGGCTGAAAAGTAATATGTCAAATAGACAACTGCAGAGATATGAATGAATGGCTGAACCCTATGGAGAACCTCCCATAGTGAAAATAAAAGTGAAAGCCTTTTCATGAAATTTATAAATCTCAACACATAATTTTTATTTAAAACTAATTACATTTTTATCTGTCAGGAATATTTCTTCCAGGCTAAAAATCAGATTATATTTCTAGAATTAACTTTGACTCTCTGTCTTGTATTCTCTGAATAAAATACAATACACATGATTCTCCAAGTAAACAGCTACAAAACCCACTTCAGCTGGAATAAATGAAGACACATGTTCTACATACATTGGTACATTAGAGTTTGGTAGCCCCTATTTCTTTCACAGGAAAACCTTGTTGGTGATTACAGTGCTGTTGGCATGATATACATTTCTGTAGAAATGAGTATGAGCAGCACACATCACCTGAAAACCCAACATTAACTCTCACAACTGATTCTGAAATATCAATATGACTGTTACACAAAGGGGTCGCACAACCACATGCGTTTGAACAAGTAGAACACACACACAGAAAAAATACAATCTTAAAACTTACGGCTGAGAAATAACATCTTCTGTGAAGAATTCTGCTACTTCATTTTACCCTTCTTACTACTTTTGTCACCTGTTTTTGAACTGAATGCAATCAAAGTATATGGGATCTATTTAGGTTTGAAATGAAAATTTGGGCTGGGATTTCTTCTGGTAAAGAGCATCCATTAGTGAATTATTCTCAGGTATTGAACAAGCTGAGAGTGTCCTCTATCTCCCGTTTAGAATTTGCTAGATAACACTTCTCACCTACAGTGTATTTCATTTCTTTGTATTGTAACTATAGTGACAAATTTTATCCATAAAATATATTGCACTCAGCACTAGAGCTTTTTGTTTTCAAATGAAAGGTTATCAACCTTTCCTTTTTATGCAATGCTTTATAATTGAGTGTTATGCCTCCCATCTTCAGCTTTCCTCTCCCTACTTTCAGGCATAGTCAGTCTTTACTATGTATTATAAAAATTTCTCATAGTGTATACCGAATAGTGCCAAAAAGCCCTACAGGGGAGGACTATTGTGAAGACAATACTGCAGATTTAAGTTCCTTCTCAGGAGGAGAGGTGACAGTGAACAGTATACTTGAATGCCAGCATCCATGACAATTGTAGAAAAAGTTGCCACTGCCTCTAGCTGAACATTTAGGTAAAATTGAACCATTCATTTCCAGAAAATTAAAATTTTTCTAGGCTCATAGGTACTAAAATTATTACCAAGCTCAATTCAAATTTCTAAAACTATGATCTGTTTTTATACTAAAAAAAAACAGCATTAATTTTTTTTCTGTCAGTCCTTTCCCTTCAAGAGCTTTTGAACACCTAGTTGTTGTAAATGAACAGGAACTATGCATTTTGAAGAAGGGAAGAAATGCAAGGAAATACACAAAAAGATACTGAAAATAAACATCATGGCATCCCATGAAGGGAAAATAAAGTTAGCACACTGACTTAATTACATTGATATTTGGTGCAGTGCATGATAGAGTATATTTTAATGGAGATTTCAATGCACACATCACAACAAAGTACGATAACTGCTGTCTAGAAACTCAGTAGTATGAATATAGCCAAAGTATTAGCAATGGTTCTAAATCTTTCTAGCTGGTTTTTTTTTCCCCCTTACATTTTTTCCAAGCAATTTTTGTAAATTTAAAACAAACAAAAAAACCTAAAACAAATCAAAACACCAAGAACAAACAAATGAAAAAACCACAAAAAAAAAAAAAACAAACTAACAAAGAAGCCCACGAAACAACTGCATATTTTATTAAGTAAATTTTCCAGTTATAACCAAATGATTTTGAACCAGTGTACCATACAAACCAGCTATAAAATTGGGGGGCTGGGGAGGTGTGATGTAGAGGGCTGTCAAAGGAAAGCACTTACAGTGCTGTTTTCAAAAAGCAACAAAGTGGAAAAATCTGAGGATTCCTTATTAGCTTTTGGCATTGGATTTTTACAAAAGATAATCACAGTTACAGAAGCATGCATTTTCTCCATCATTCATAAGGCGCAATGCTGGTTAGTGATCATCTTCGTTATCTTGTCAGAATAAAATGACTACTGAATTAGATGCTGCTCTTTCATTGAAACTGAAGGATAAATTAACTTCTTAAAACTCATTTGTAACTCTAGCTGTTCCCAAAGTTACAGTAATACTCACCACAGTGTTTTATCAGTTTTCCACGTGTGGTCATATTCAGTTCTATTCAAGTTTTTGTGCCATATCTAATACCAAGACAAAGCCCTAGATCTAGGAAAATATCTGCCTTTATTAATTAAGGTTATTAATTACTGGGGATAAAAAATTAAACTTCTGTTTCTCTGGATATCAAGGAATCCAGCAAGGAAGGGCATTGCTTTCCTCTCTATGCAAAGCCTTTCAGACAGAAGAGTTCAAAAACATCTTCTCTCAGACAAACCTCTCTCAGTAGCAATTCAAGCTGCTACTTATACCCAGTGTTTCTCTTATTTCTGTCTTTCTGAGATGTTTTCCTGGCTCTTCATTCTTTTTCCTGTTCTTTCTTACAAGCATGCTTTGACTACATATTAAAAATAAACTTGATGAACAATGTATGAATGTTCATACATAAAGTTCAGGTGTTTTTGTGGGACTATATTTGCTGAAAAACAATCTTTGGACTATAACCTGCTCTCATACCCCAGAGAGTTTTTGACATTTCATATTACATTCTTGCTGACTTCCATGCACAAACATATGAAGATTTCAGGAACAGTTTGTTGTGCATATGCAGCACTAATAAAGCTTTAATAGAAGAAATTAACTTTATTAAAATTAAGAAATCTTTTTCTCTGGTAAATATTGAAGGACAATAATGTAAGGAATTTGAGCTACGGTGGTTATGCAAGGAGGAAATTCAAGCCACAGCCCTGTTCTAACTGGATGTTAGAGTTGTGCTTTGTGCTGTCATCAAGCCCCCAGGTCATCCAGGAGAGCTTCAATCAGTTACTGCATAGATGTGAGAGCAGACAGACAGACAGACATAAGGCATGGTGATGGACTCCACTTCCAGCTGCCCTTGTGACAAGGACTTCAAGAAGTGTTTGGACAGTGCTCTCAGGCACATGGTGTGACTCTTGGGGACGATGCTGTGCAGGGCCAGGAGCTGGACTTGATGATCCTTGTGGGTGCCTTCCAACTCAGCATATTCTGTGATTCTGTGAAAATATTTGACTAGGTGCTACAGGACTGCCATGGAAAATTTTGGAATCTGGAAAATTCCCCCATCAACTGTGCATAGGTCAGCTGATGTTCACTATTTATACACTTACATGTGTTATTATCCTGGGCAGAGACTCTGGCCATCCAGACAGCTCTGGCTGTACATCTGACCAAACTGCACCTAAATGAGACCCTAGAGAGTTACAAAAATATGTCCTGCAGATACAGAAATAGCCATGCAGGATGACCTTTCCTCCTACCTATTTGTACATGTTTCTGTTCTAGACAGTTCAAGATAATCAGCAGCAATGGGTGGATTGTGCATGTGTGGGAGCTCTCACACAGAATCGCTGACCATATGAATTGTAAGAATTCGTCAGAACAGTTCAGGGAGTCTCAGCTGATCCAGAAAAGAAGGCATTGCAAAGCCCTCCTCCACCCAGACAACTGACCATTGGGTTCCAGGCATTCAGTTCCACACGGGATTACTAAACTTTGCAAAAGAAGAATAAAATTTGTTTTAAAAAAGCAATGTGGCCATGATTTACTGTGTAAAAGAAAAGAACATATGCTGGAAATCCATCCTAGAGTCTAGGAACTCATACTGAAAGATGGCAGCTCTGAGCAGGTAACCATCAAGACCAAAATACTTTTTCTGACATTGTCCTTCCTACACTATTTTGGTAGGCTGACATAGGTAAAATTCTCAGCTGATCTTTTCCTTTCTGAGATATCTTGAAAATTAGATGGAGGATCATTCATAAATCCACAAAAACACCATAAAAAATTAATACATTACTTCATCAGACCTCGTCAATGAATTGGCTTTTGACAAAACATCTCACTAAGAGTTCTGGAGGAATTTTTGTTGTTGTTGTTCAAATTAGTGCCTTTTACATTTTTTTTCTTGTGAGGACAAAGTTAGATTGCTTCCTTCTATATTTATATCCACACTTTTTTTCAAATTATTACAGACTAAGAACATGATATTTTCTTAGCATTGAGTAGGAAGCTCTTCATCTTAAGTGAAATTCAGGTCATATTGAACTCAACAGAAAATTCCCTGTAGAGAAGAATTCTTATCTCAACTCTTAATAGTATTGTCATATAAATTAAGAATGAGAAAATCAGTCTGGCAAAAAAGCTACTGACAACAGTTATATGGAAATATCTGTTCAAGCTTCTAAAAAATCTTCTTCCAATCAGTTTCAAATTCTATTCTAGATTTCGGGGGGTTTTGCTCATATTGTGGCAAACTTCCAGAGAAGAGTATTGCTGGAAGATGTCTGCAACTGATCTGCAATAGAAATCTGAATAATTTATTTCCTACTTTAAAAAGTTACAGTCATCAGTGATATTTGCTTGACTGTCTACTGTTTCAATCAATATCACAGTATTGTTAAATGCAACCTGGATATTCATTGCTATCTTATAAGGAAGAAAACAAAAACAAGCTGCTTTGCATTGTGCAGGGATGAAACAGGTAAAAGAAAATTCAAATTCTTACAGCCGTGTGATCAAGGTCAAAGACAATGAAAGAAGAAAAAAGTAACAATATGGACACTGTGAAACTATAGTATTATTAAAATCTCATTTTACATCAAGGAAATTGCTTGAACACAAATAGAACCTCTTCTAGCTAACTTTTTACTCTGTAAACCTTTTAGATGTTCTAGGAATGTTTGATGAAATTTTCATCCCCTGTACAATAGCCTTTTGTAGCTTTTCTTATTAGTGTGGACCTGCAGCCTGCCAGCATTAAACATTAATCCTCTGCATAATGAAACTGTGAGAATGGATTTCTATGAAATTTCACACATTTGTTAGTCTGGTGAGGAAGATGCTCATTTTCATGTCTGGCTTTTCAAGGTTTTCTGATTAAAAAAAGCATCTCTAAACTCAGGATTGGTTGGAAACTGGGAATAGCTGCTTTTTTTCTTATAAGTGTTAATGTTTTAATTTGATATTTAATGAAAAAAATCAAAAAATATTCAGTGGGAAATACTTGGGTTCAAACAAAGCACACAGCATGTAGTGAAGTTATGCACAACTCACACTAGGCACAGCAGTACCATATGACCAGCACTGTCCAAATGCACCAAGGTGATAATTCACAAGTGCATCATAGCCCACACCTGCTTTTCTTTGCATTTGGACAAATCTAGATTTTTTAAGATATAAAACCCAACAGGATCCAATTATGATCAGGGTGTCTAGGCTTAAGACAGCTGTGGGTGGGGGGAGCATATCCCAGATTTTAAGGCTTAGACTATTTGACTTCACATTAGCAACACAAGGATGCAGATGAGGGGTGGCAAGTTGCAGGCACACTCACCTGGGAGGAGACATTGAATGAGACAATAAAGGAAATTGCAGACTAGGTGAAACTGCATTGACTTAATTTGCTCTGTTTTGGGAGCCAGAGAGAATAAAAGCTCTTTTATCAAACTCTCCTCATGGATGGAGGTGTCCTGGTGAATTTGTGGTTAAATGCAGTCAAGATGATGATACTGTCAGCCTGTCTTCTGAAGGCATTATCCAATACCCCAGCAAGAGGTAAGAGCCATCCCTGACAGAAGTACTTTTGGCTTCAGCAAGCATCTTCTATGAGTCAAAGGACATTCCAGATATGAAGAAAAGCTGGCTCTCTATGCATTAAAGAGCACTTGCGTCATTTTTGTCACCAGCATCCCAAGTATCCTTTCCTGTAAGGTCAAAAAAAGGAGTCACCGAATTTGACATAGCTGAGGGAAATAGTGATTTTAGAGTATAACATTGGCATACATATATCAACATTTTCTCTAGCTGGGCTTTAAGCATATATCTAATCAGTTATACATGTTGATAGCTAATATTGGCACGCACATTCAGTGCATTATAAATGCAAATATAGACTACATTTTATTAACTCCTGAGTGAATCTGGAAGTGTTGGTCCTGAAATGCTTTCTTTGAGAGAGATGAATGGTTTCTCAAATTACTTCAGAATTATCTAGGGTAGAACAGATCAAAGTAAAACTTTGCAAATATCTAATAGAAAACATCTACAAGTACTGTAATAAACTGAGAAGTAAAACAAATGCCCATGGTGTTAGAGAGCTAACCTGCTGTTACACTGATTCTGCGTAGAAGTGAGGAATTAGCAAGAATTGCAGTTTGTCAGGATTGAATGAGATCTGGCAGTCACAGCTCCCTCTGGAAATCTTTTGCACATGTCTTATCAATGCTTAAAAAGACATTTTAAAACAAAAATATAGTTTCTAGACTTACGACAGCAGCCAAAAGACCCCTTCCTTTGGACAAGACAATAATAAAAAGCAGCCACTAGTTATACACAGCACTGTGAGTAAGACTGCCTAAAGTATATGGAGTCCATTACACTTTCAGTTTCAGATAGGCTAGTGATGACCTTTTGGATGGAATTCTCTTGTCATTTAAAGTCAAGGGACTTAGGATGACCAGATCTCAAATCATGGGCTGTTTCGCAGGTATCAAAACACAAGAGCTACTGCTTCAAAGAAATTAAATTATGTAAAAGATGGAAAGAATACGAACACCACATAAAAACACCAATTTGATGACTAATGCAATGTCTTTTGAGTTAAAGCTCCTTACTTATTATGCCTCATTCACTCCATAATCATTCAACACCACCTAGCTTGTTCTTTTACTCACTGTCATGTATTTCCCTATCAATGGAGCTCATTCACCCACACTAGTCTTCTAAACAATCTCCTTTCCCCTTTTATTTATGAACAGAACAGTAGGATACTAAAATAAATAGATAAATAGGTCATTTATTTAGTGTAGTTATTCTGCTCCTTAGCAATCAAAATATAGTTGTTAAGGGGAGATTTCACTGAGCAGCTTTCTGGACCAGCTCAAGAAGGAATGACATGTCAAAAAGAAAATCGTAGCAGAAAATCTGCATAGAAGGTGTTGGGAATGGACAAAATAAGAAAGTGAAGTGAAAAAAGAAAGGTAAATAATATCAGAACTAAGCCCCGTGTTTTAAGAGATCTGAACTTAACATTGCAACATGCAGCTGATTGCTAAGCAGCAGGAATGTAGCAGCACCTGTCTGCTAACTTCAGGAACTGCCACTGTTAAGTTTGATTTCAGTCATTTAATAAGTATCAGTAAGAATCAGTGACACTGATATATTGCAGTGTGGGGGAATGAAAAGGTATTTATTGGCAAGTGAAAACATATAAATGGGTCAGTTTTCCAATTCTAGATTCAAGTCACAATAAACATACTTGCAAAATATCTCATTTTCCATGTTCCTTCACCTCTGTGACATAAGATTAGTGAACTTCGGATTATCACAGAGGGGTGACACCTGTATCACTTACATGAATCCTTTATTAAAATGCACAGATATGTTTTGGAAGGAGAGACTTTCTACTGACAGAATGATATAAAATGACAGACTGCAGATTTGACAAGACACTGGATAAGTTTCGTAGGATTTCCCCACTTGCATGTGTAAACCTAGGTAGTTAACTACATTGGGTTTGCACAGACAAGCTTCAGTAGCAGGGCAGGACTACAGGGGTGGCTTCTGTGAGAAGTTGCTAGAAGCTTCCTCCGTGTCCTTTAGAGCCAATGACAAGATGGCTCAAACAGGGACTCACTGCTGGCCAAGGCTGGGCCAATATCTCTGTGATAATATATTCAGGAAGAACTTTAAAAAATGGTCTTGGGAAGTTGTAATTGCAGCCAGAGAAGAGCAGGATGAACATATGTGAGAGGAACAACTCTGCAGACACCAAGATCAGTGCAGAAGATGGTGAAGGAGGTGCTCCAGCGGCTGGAGCTGAGATTCCCCTGCCGCCTGTAGGGAAGACTGTGGTGAAGCAGCTGTGCCCATGGAGGAGACCCACACCAGAGCAGGGGGATGCCTGAGAGGAGGCTGTGACCCTGTGGGAGGCCTGTGCTGGAGCAGCCTCCTGGCAGGGACCTGCAGACCTGGGGAGAGAGGAGCCCACACTGGAGCAGGTTTCCTGGTAGGATTTGTGACCCCATGGGGGACCCACGCTGGAGCAGCCTGTCCTTGAAGGAACCCATGAACAGTGACCCACATTGGAGCAGTTCATGGAGAACTGTTGCCCATTGGATGGACTCACATTGGAGAAGTTCAAGGAGAACTGTGTCCTGTGGGAGGGACTCCACGCTGGAGCAGGGGAAGGATTCTTCTCCCTAAGCAGTGGCAGGAAAAACATGAGGAACTGATCATAACCCCCATTCCCTGTCTCTCTGCATCACTGGGGGGAGGAGGTAGAGCTGGGAAGAAGGGAGGCGGGGAGAAAGCATTTTTAAGGTCTGTTTTTCGTTCTCGTTATCCTGCTCTGATTTATTTAGCAATAAATCCAATTAATATCTCTAATTCCAGCCTGTTGTGCCTGTGACAGTGTTTGATGAGCAATCTCTTTCTATCGCTGTCCCAACTGATGAACCCTTCATTACATTTTCCTTCCCCTGTCCAGCCACGGAGGGGAGTGAGACAGTGGCTTGGTAAGTGCCTTGCATCCAAACAGGGTCAATTCACTCCATGAACCTACATCAATGTTGAGGGCAGAAGGAAATGTAGCAATTTTAATCATAAAATTATGTAGATATTTTTAAAATGTATAGTAGAGTATGATATTTTTAAAAATTGAGTAGAGTAAATGTTTTCTTAATTTGCTGTCCACAAAATCATTTGTTTCTGAAGACAGAGAGCATATTAGAGGTCTCTAGAGAAAATGGAAAATACAAACCTAATAGGTAAAACAGACAATTACAGTGTTGTTACACTGTATGGCACATCTAAGCAATCACCAATACTTACAAATCAAAACCCATCATTTCAGTACAACACAGAGACACATGAAGTTAAGCATATTGGCAGTGTGCAGTTCATACTGGTGCCAGAAAGGAAAATCCCAGCATTTGCATGACTACTGCAAATCAAATAAAAAGCTGCCGATATTCATCTAATCAACCACTCCAAGCATATGTGTAGTCAGAAGAATTACTCATTAAAACAAAAGGTGCCAAAGTAAACAGTAGGGCTTTTTGCTCCAAAAACAAGTGATAAAATAGTTCAAATCACCATAAAGACTTGCTTCTTTCACAGAAAAAATTATTGTTACACATAGGGTCAAGATTTGCAACACTATCGGGATGCTAGAAATGCCAGAAACCTGTAATTACTGGACTTCAAAGCATTTCTGAATTTCTAAGGAATGCATGTCTCATACAGCATCTGTAGCATGCATTCACACCTCAATCTAGAAACATACTTGTATATGTTATAGAGAACATAATTCCACCTATTTTCTGTTTAACATACTCAGAGCCTACATAGGGGCTATTACACATCAAATTAAATTTGATAATTTAAGGGGCTGTTATTGAACTGTCCCTGAACAAGTTCACATCCCTACACAGCACAGTAAAGAGCCATTCACAGGCATTTACTGGTGTCCAAGAAGCAGAGCAGCATTGCTAGTTAAAAGAGTAAGTAGAGGCAGAACCAATAAACCCAATGCAAATATTGCTAGATTATTTTGGCATCTGAAACTCCTATGGTTATAGTATTGCACCATGCAGAAGTGTAGTAAGGTCTTGTTTACCCTTTTGCAGCTTACTTGAACTTCACACCTGCCCACCACGATAAATTTCATCTGCAGGTCCTAAAATCTCATTTACTTTTTAAAGGTGGCTTCTTTGGAGGGAAGACTACTGCAGCACATTTCATTAGGCTAAAAAAATATATAACTGACATACAATAGCTACAAAAAGGACCATTCACTTCAGCATATTGCAGCTCCCTGAGGTACTGCCCTCAAAAAATCAGAGAATCAGAGAATCATAGAATCATCAAGGTTGGAAGAGACCTTCAAGATCATTGCATCCAACCATCCACCCAGCATTATCACAGCAACCCCTTAACCACTAAANGCCAGCACCCCCTTTCTGCCAAATAGCTCTCCAGCCACTCCTCCCCCAGCCTATAGCACTGCGTGGGGTGATTGTGATCCGAGTGCAGGACCCGTCACTTTGCTTTGTGAAACCTCAGGCAGCTGTTCCTCAGCCCACTGATCAAGACTGTCAAGGTCTGTCTAGAAATTCCCTATTCTCAAGCAGATCAACATTCCTACCTAACCTGTCATCTGAAAATTTACTGAGGATCCACTCAATCCCCACATCCAAGTCATCAGTAAAAGTTGTTCCTAATAGACATTTTCTAGAAATACTGGAAAGTTTGGGGAAGTGTCATTCTTAAACAGGCTACTAAGTATACCTATATGGCTTCAATAGGGAGAAAAAGCCATTTATAGTGGCCAGATTTCTGTCCCACCATAGTTTATTACTTTTGGCATTACTGGAAACCATTCAACCTTTGTTGAACCATTGTTCACATGATCAGTGATTGCACAATAACTGAACATTCAAACGGCCCAATTTTTGCCATCAGCTTTGTCAGTTACATAGCTAACAGAGCCTATATTTGTATAGCTCTCTGTCTTCAAATGACTTATGTAGCATCTTCTCACACTGAATTAAACACCGCCCTAAAAGTCTAATCCTTATTTATGATAAGATCCTTTTCACCTCTGTTCATAAAGTATGTACTCATTAAAATGTCCCTCTACTCCTTGTCAAAGTATAGAGGAGACTTAGCACAAATGAAAATCTATTTCTAAATACACAAAGAGATGAAGTGACTGTGTAATGTATTGAAATCATTTCCTCAACACTGCAGAAGAGACGCACATATATCCCCTTCTCCTTGGGTGCCTATTGCTGCCTGCACATGAACATTTATTTGAATGTTGTTCTTCTTTAAGCAGCTTCCTCCACACAGTTATCATATAGATCACAAATAATAGCTGAAAGGGACCACTAGCGTGATTTGTCCTCATGGACCAATATAAATAAGGATGCTAGTGGAAAATCAATACCATCATTAGGTCAAGGGCACTTGGTAGTGCAGTCAGAAAGTGTGTCTTGCCCACCTTTATACAGAATAACTGGAGAGGTAGAAATCTCTGCTTATGGGAAAATCCTGAGCCTTTGTGATGAAGTAAGTTACCATATAGTACATATTTCTACAGCCAGAGTTCTTCAGTCGGTACATTTAAACCATGAAGTGCTTTTGCTGCTGATTTGGCTATTATGAGAAAAGACGGTTTGAGTAGCTAAGCATTTTGCATACATTATGGCAATGAAAGACATAAAGAAAAGTGGTAAGAATGAAGTTTACTAAAGTCAGTACAAGCAGGTTTATTTTCTGTATCACAGCATAATTCATAATCTTCTAAACTAAAGGGAAATAAGTCTGTCAAGATAAACACTCACAGAATTTGGCATTTGCAGAATCAGATGGAAAATGTTGAAAATAAAAATTTAAAATTACAAAGGCAAATAGCATGAAACTTCTTAACCTCCCCTCAGTGCTGTCAAGCAGGAAGCACACACGTGAAGGAAAGTATTATAAGTGTAGGTCTTATTACTGAAATCATTTTTCCAGGAGCTGTGGTGAGGGCAGAGGGCAGACAGTCAGCCCACAATCCTGTTTGACACGCTGGTGCACAGCAGGACCTAGTAAGTGGCACAAGGACTGCAGGCCTCCCAGGAATCTCCTAGAGATGCACACTTCTAGAGCAGTGCTTCTCAGATGCATGAACCTGTATATATTCATTACATGTCTGTGCTCCTCTGCTGTTCTTCAAAGGAGTTCAGTCCCCAGGCAGAGACAGCTCCTTCTGGACTTCATGTAAGGATTGCTTGAGATTTCAATCCTGTGCTCAAGGGAAGAACATCAGGTGGCCAGAACGCTTCCTCCTTTAGCTAGTGCTGTCAAACCAAAGTGGTAGTAAGCTACATACATCATGAGCAATGCCGTTCTCAGATGGCCACATGAAATGCCAGGGAAAGCATTCTCGTGCTGTCCAATGGGTTTTGACTTAACGTTTCAGTCTCCTCAGCATGACACGGGAACACATTGATCAAGGAACACTTAACAACTCTTCCTATTTTGCACAAGGCAATTAGTTCTTGTTACTGAATGAAAAAGATAATTGAGGCATTAAGAGACTTTCTCCCACTCACATTGTTTGAAAATTGAATGAACCTTTTGTTTTCTAGGTTTATTGAGCTTTATATTTTAATCATATCATTGTAGCTGCTACAATATATGCAACATCACTCCTGGAGAACAGAGAAACACGTATAATTTAAAGAGTTAGAGACTTGTATTGCGACTTTTATTTTTTATTTGCTTTCATGAGCATCACTGCAGCTAAAGGTCTGTCAGCGTTTCCATTAAAAAACTAAACTTTCAGCAGTTTATATCTCAACTGTAAAAATTCACTCCAGGCTGCACCTGGGCAAACAAATCCTTAATTGAGGAGTAAATCGAGATTCCTTTCTTCTTTTTTGGTTGGTTGGTTATTTTTTGTTTTATTTATTTCATGCATTTAAAAGGAGTTATTTGGTTATTTGAAAGTTAAGTCAATACAACTCTAGAAATAAAGAGATGAGCAATTTAAGCTGCATAAAAAAGCTTACTTTCCAAAGAAAGTTTTGCAAGCAATCTATAGTAAACTACAAAAAATATACCTTGGCATTTAAAAAAGAAAAAAAAAGGATAATTATTAATTTTTAAATATTTGAACATCAAAGTTCTATGAATACATTTTCATATTAAGGTGCACAACTGAACAACTGGCTAATTACCTGCTCATAAAGCACGACTCTAGAACATTTTCATGTCTCTATACAATGTAATGCTTTATGCAGCTTCCAAATTTCTTCATCCCATCTTCTGCTTTGCTTAGATATAGAATACAAATGCCATATAAACATCTCCTTGTGTATGGAAGAAGATGCAGGTGTGTAGTTGCACAGGGAATTGCCCTCAGAGTTTTTAAAAGGATAAAGTTACCTCCTATAATTTGCAGTTGCTATATGTCACATATGTAGCAGCTGCAGGCAGATCTCCCGGCCACTTACTGCAACTGTGTGGTTGCATTCAAAGCAATTCAGCTTTTCCATTAAATGTACTTTGCAGAACAGATAGGCAAACTCACAGTAAGAAAAACATGACCCTAAGGACTGTTGGTTTAGGTCAGACAGATGTGGGATCCAAAGTGATACAAAGCTGGAAATACAAAGCTGGAGAAGACCAAAAAAGTGTTTAAAAATCACCCAGGCAAAAAGGAGAAACACATGAACACAAATGGCAGAAGTTTCTGAACAATAGTGGGGTAATTAAGAGAAGAAACATCTTATGCTTTGTCATCATTACTCAGACTACAACAAAAAAGAAGTACAGAAAGGTAATTCAAACAGCTGTGGAAAGCTGCTTTGCGCTTCTACATAGGTTCTTATCATGAAATAAGGAAAAGATTTTCTCTGAGATCAAAGATGGTGAGAAGACATGGGCATGTTGATGTATGTGCAACCTCCTCTTAAAAGCTTTCTACCACAGATCTTCTGAGTCAGAAACTATTTTCAAGGTAATTAATCAAAGTAGACAGGTAAAAATGGCAGCTGCTGAAGTACAAGCATTCGGATTTACAAGCAGTAGTTGTGTAAGAGGACCTTAGTGAACAACATTTAAGAGAGCCCAGTGAATTCTCTACACTGAGGTGATGGATTTGCAACACATGTTGTTTCACACACAGCCTAGGTTATATTAAATAATTCCCCAAACAGCAGAGCTGAGCACAAGCCTTCATGAAATTAAATGAGCACAGGAGACATATAGCCTTACCTTTTGTAACTGAAGTCACTCATGGTATGAAGCGACACATACAGGTAACCAGGGCAACCACCAAGCTACAAATGAAATACAAAGAGCAGATATTTTCACTACCTTGCTACCAATACAAGGCAGCAGAGACACACAGGGACACAGTCTCCATTAGGATTAGTTTGTCCTAGTGGCCACGGAGGGAGTGGGTTGGGGTGGGGGGTGTCTGATGCCCACCCTGATATATCAATGGGCTTCACAGGGAAGCTATTGAAATATGCCCTCCTCGCCAATCTTCCAGCTTCAGCCCTTTCCTCCCAACACTCATGCACACAAACACATACACAAGTCCTACATGCATGTAATGTCCCTTCTCTTTTCTTTCCTTCCTTCCTTCCTTCCCTCCTTCTTTCCTTCTGGAATTCCTTCCGGAATTCCTTCCTTCCTTCCAGAATTCCTTCTGGAATTCCTTCCTTCCTTCTGGAATTCCTTTCTTCTGGAATTCCTTCCTTCCTTCCTTCCTTCTGGAATTCCTTCCAGAATTCCTTAATTCCTTCCAGAATTCTTTCCAGAATTCCTTCCGGAATTCCCTCTGGAATTCCTTCCTTCCTTCCAGAATTTCTTCCTTCCTTCCGGAATTCCTTCCTTCATCTTTTCTCCTTTGAAATACCTTCATTTCCCTGGAACAGTTTAATTCCTGAAAGATTAGTTTTTTGCTTTTATTCCCGAAAGAATAAAAGTCATTAATTTTTTCAGCTTTTGGTCTCATTCATGCACATTGTATCCCTTAATAAGGAAAGAAGGTATTTAATACAGTCTGAAGAATTAAAAAGAAAGCAGCCCTTGAATTAGCAAAGCGTATCTACTGGTAAAGAAAGAATTTTCTCTGTTTGCTAGTGATGTTTAATCCTGCTTTATGTCTTCAGCACAAGAACGTACTTTTTAACACTGTGCTAAAATACTGTGGTTTCTTTGCATTTAATTCACTGAATGCAGAATATTTTTTTGACTCATTCTTTAGCAGCAATCTTCTATATATTCTATCTTGTGAACTCAGACCCTGATCTTATTTTTTCCATGTTTTGTTTTCACCTGGTAGTGAACTGCAAGCCAGGATAATGCAACACAGTGTCTAAAATTTCAGTTTCCAATAGCCATATAAGCATGTATTGCTTAACTTGGATTTATCTCAAGCCCTAGATACTACAGTCCAATCTGAGAATGCGTGCAGACAGTAGACATTGGAAAATATGTCCTTGTGTAAACACAATATAGCTGAACCTGTTTGTCAGGATGCAAAGGTGTATGAAAGGACACTGCACTTGGTGCCCCAAAGGGAAGATATGATGTACTGTACAAGGCAGAGTATTAATCATAGCTGATATTTCTGGACAATAAAGTAGAGTAATCCTTGTGAACAATCTTTCTTCAAGGATAAAAAGGGAAAATAAGGAACTGGCAGTATTATATGAAACGACACAGCCTGACATAGGACAAAGCTAGAAGCACCTCAGAAATACCATTTGGAAAACAGCTTAATAATTGCTACACCATTTATTGTGGCTAGGGTAATTTTTCTTCCTATTGCATCATTGTTATTATTTTGCTTGTACCACAGACACCTGGGCTCCTTGTAAAGTTAGCAAACCTGTAGTAATTAAATGTACTTGTCCATTTAGACTTGCAGGGTACACAAGGTTAGACAATTTCTCCCACAAAAGGAAAAATGTTATTATAATTTCAAAACTCCCAGGAACTGGATGTGCAGAAAATGATATTGTTACCTACTCCTTCAGCGGTTAGATATCTGATATGTACCAGAATCATGTGATGAAACACAAATTACATGACGGGACACAGCAGGTTTAGTTTTAAAGAAACTTTTCATAATGAATGTATTGAACCAACCTGGGTTGGCATATAATTTTAGGGTAGCAACACTGGAAATACAATGGAGGGATTTACTCAACCACAGAGTGGTAGGAGCACTGGAAACATTCTCTGACCTCACACAGAAGCAAGGTCTTTTGATTATTAACTGTGCTTTGTAAGTATGGAACCTTTCTAAAAGCAGAAAACTGTATGTTAAAATGAAAAGAAATGAGATCCTTATATATCTGGGTTGAAAACAGTGAAGACAAATACAAGAAACTCATTAAACTTCAGCTATACAAAAACCACTGAAAATTCTGCCCTCTGAACACTGAAATCAGTGCTTTAACATTCTCCAAGTAAAAGATTGCCATGTTTTTAGACTAGAAGCCCTGAACTTAATTCATCTGGGACAGAAATCCACACAATGGTGGCCACAATTCACCAGAGTCAAAAAAATGTTCCTGGTTTTCATCATTTTGATGGGAGATACCCAAGATGGCCTATAAGAGTTCCAATGCATAATAGCTAATGCACAGTTTCAGGTTCAAGATAAAAAACATTGCTTTTTTCCTTTGGGATGTTTCCTTGGCAAATGAGTAAATATTAAGCATGTCAGAAAACGATTTTGATCTAGAACACTGGTAATATGTTGTGACTTAGCAGCCCTTCCTGCTTCTGTTGACCATCCAAGGAGATCTGGGCAGCATTTAGCTTTCCCTGTTCCTCCTGCCTTCTCCACTGTTATCATCCTCTCAGTGTTCTCCATGTTCATCCCCTCCCCCCCGCCCTTTCGCACCACCATCTCACCACAGAGGTTCCCTGCACAGCAGGAGCGTGCACATACTGCCCAAATGGCAGAAAAGGCTCATGGAGACAGGCAGAGGCATGTTGAACACACAAGCTGCCACTGCCCAGATTCTGGCTGCTCTTTGTGCCCCTGGGTTTGATCAGGCCGGAGGAGGAGTGTGCCCAGATCCTTTGTGTGACATGGTCTGTTCTCTGGCACATCCGCCACCGTCTTCCAGCAAGCCTAATCATTGCCCTCATTCTGCTCTTAGGTCATAAACAGACACAAATAACAGTTACGTTTAAAAACAGGTGGGCAGGGCATGTTTTCCTCAGATGTTACCAGCAATCCATGACAAAGAAAGCAGCAATGGGCCACCTTCAAGGCTGTTCCCTTTCCCTGAGGTGGCACAGTCCATGCTGAGGATATAGCAGATCACATGTCTGGGGTTTCAGATGGAACCTGAGCCCTTGAAAAGAGATGATGCTCAGTCACAGCCTTTTAAGCTGTGAAGGGCTTGTTACAAATGGAGAGGGGAGTTTTAAACCAGTTTGTCTTTGCCCAGGCCTCTGGTAGTAGACAGTACTTTCACTGAAGCGGCCAGCACCCCAAAACCCACTCTCATTGCAAGTTCTTAACAATGGCCAATTAGGTCTATTACAAAATGAATTATTTATTTGATAGACACAAATTTAACAGACGTAAGATGATTTACTACACAAGATAAAGAAATACTGCTAGTGGATAAACAATACAGCATGATTGAGGTACCTACATTACAGCTAGCAAAGAAATAGTACAAATTAGGATTTGAAGTATCTTACCATCCAGTTTCTGATAGAGCACACATGGGACCCTTCCTCTCAGTTTCCAGGAGATGCATCCAAACTTTGTGGGAGAAGCCCTGCACATTTCCATGGAGTGTGTAGGAGGCTTCCGTCTCTGTGAGTAGCTTTTATAGTTTAAAGCAGCGTATTTGGTCAATGATATTTAATTTTTATCTCACTTCACATCTGCTCTCCAGACCAAGATATTTATTGTTAGCTGGGGGTCTCAGCCCTCTTGACACCAGAGATAACCTCCTGTCAGGCATTTTTCCTGGCCTGGGTTACCTCTTCCATATGTACCAGCTGAGGTGTTGAAAGAGGGAGTGGGGGAGGGAACGTCCTGCCACAGGGCTCCTCCTCTGCTGTCTCATTTCATGCCCCCAAATTTAGTGTCCTGCAACTCCAAATTCCAAGGGGTAGATAAACTCAGGCTACTGCCAATGCTATTACTTACCCAACAAGCCAACAGCAGACTGTCAAGTGGCACCTTTCAAGCACTTCACAAATGTCATTTATTTTAAAATATTTGCTCAGGTTTAAATTTTTTATGTAAAATACAAAATTAATGTGGCAAACAGTGACAGTGAGAAATATTTTATGAACACATTTACCAAAATAAAAAGAGCTCTTCATGTTGCTGCCTAATGATGGAGCATTTTAAGAATGCTCCTATAACAATATTCTTTGTTGTCTGATCCATAGCTTAGTGTAGTAGGATTTAATTTTTGGTGTCACCATGAAATGCAGTGTGCAGCATATGAAATGTTAATGTAATGAATAAATGTGAAATTAAAAAAAAACCAAAGTGATGTAAACAAGGAAGTATTGAATAGCTGAAATATTCCACAGTTTGCAAGTGCCATTAGGCACAAAAATATTGGACTTTTTTTATCCATTCATGTTTTGACATAATTCCCTTCTTTTTCTTTCTCTTAATCTCTGAACTAAAGTTTCCAATCTGAATTGAGAGGAACCAAATGTCTCTCAAGCCAAACTTAATATTGCACTGATTCATATGGAGAGCACTGGCCATTCTACAGATGTGAAATAGTTGAACTACAATGCCATCAATGAAGCTACACCTCTAAACATCAGCTGAAGATTAACTTACTTGGGCAGGAAACACCAATTAGGGATACTCCATAAGGACAACAAGAGCTATTAAAATTTTTTATTTCTTTTCAATGTATGAAAATTAAGAGATTATTCTGAGATTCAACACTGTTTCTGCGTCTTTTCCACAATACTCTTTGCTCCTTGATTTTTATGACTGACATAAGCCCAGCATTGACTAACTCATGTGTTTCACCTTGTGTTGACTCAGAATCTCAGCCTGTCAGAGTTCAAGAAGCATTTGGATGATGCTCTAAGGCACATGGTGTGACACTTGGGGTTGTCCTGTGCAGAGCTAAGAGTTGAGCTTGATAATCCTTGTGGGTCCCTTCCAACTCAGCATATTCTGTGATTCTAAGATGATATGATCCATGATAGTATATCAATGACAGTATAACCCCTGTAGGTAGACAGAGGCAAACCTGGTGAAATCTAATCTCATAGATCTCATGTTGCTCATACTGAGAGTCATCACAATGTCCCATAGGTGTCATGATCCAATTACTAAAGTTCTTAGAAATGTCCCTGCCTGAATTAAGGTGCAAACAAGACCATATGCCAGTGACAATATTGTGGGTTTTATTTGACAGTAAATATGACAGAGAGAAAAAAAAAAATAGAAAATAGATGGGAGTGNTTCAGCCTTGTTTGTTTTTTCCTAGGCCTGAGCTGATTAAAGAATGGGTTTTTCCTTTGTCTAATCTTAGTGGTTTAACTTACAGTCCAAAATCCCAGTCAGGTATCTTCAGGGAGGCTTCTTTGGTTTTAGCTTCTTTATATAGTTTTTTTTTTTTGTAATGTGTAAATTTTTTTATGTCAAGGTTTGAGGCATGAACTATTTCAGCCTCTGACAACAGGGAACCAGCTTATTCACTTGATAAAGGATGAAGCAATGAGATGCCATACGTGGGCTGCTGTTGTGGTTTAACCCCAGTAGACAGCTGAGCACCACACAGCCACTCTTCCCCCTCTGTGTGATGGGATGAGATACAGAAGGATAAAAGTGCAAATGCTCATGAGTTGAGATACAAACAGATTAATAACTTTTCAAAAGGGAGGGGGACAAGGAGAGTAGGGGAAAGAGAAGGAAACAAAATAAAATCTAGAGGAACAAATGATGCAAGAGAAAAAATTTGCTCATGACCTACTGATCCGTGTCCCAACAATCAGCAGTCCCCACCATCCTCCACCTCTCAGCTTTTTGTGCTGAGCATGGCATCCCATGGAATATCTCAGCTGGGGTCAGCTGTCCCAGCTCCATTACTTCCAAACAATGTGTGCACCCCCAGACCACTTGCTGGCAGAGTGAGGAGCAGAAGAGGCATTCATGCTCTGTAAACACTGCTCAGCAGTAATGAAAACATTCCAAAGTTATCAACACTGTTTCCAGCACACATCCAAAACACAATTCCACATTAACTATTGTGAAGAAATTTAACACTGTCCCAGCCAAAACTAATGCAAATGTGCAAAGTCCGAGAATCAACACCCATTCATATCCCTTTCTGGTCTTGTACAAGAGAAAGGCAAAACTAGAACACAAGATTCTTGGATAATTTCACGTCCTTTTTAATCTAAATATATTGTATAATTGCCCTTGGTTTATCTGATCTAAACTTCTGATTTGGGGAATAAATTGTAATGTTATGTTTTATAGCAACAAGTGGCATAAAATTATCTCTGGAAAAAGAAAGTTAAAGTTTAAAACTCAAGAATTTCTGTTATCTTGTACATTAGTCCTTGAGTGTTTAAGTATTCAACAGTGCATAACATGTATAATTTGAAACAACAACCAATCTACATAGGCTGTTTTAATAGGCAGGTGGTGGTAATAATTCATTTCTCTTTGAAAGACAGTGAAAATGTCATAGTCAACATAATTAAGAGAGTATAAAGACATGAAACCTTTTGATCTCCGTCTCTGTTGCCCATTCATTTCAAAAAATCATAAAAATAATGTAAGAAGTATTCTCTTTGTATCACAAATGTGTGATGTGTTTGTATCTGGATTCTATTCCAGAGTCTTTAAATTGTGACTTCAACTTTGAGTAAATTAAAACTATTGTCTTGAATGTAAATGTCTAGCTAGTTTTTAATGAGACCTGGACCAGCATGTTTGAAGCTAGAAATCAAGCCATAGGGTCACCATCTTTTTCACTTCTGCATATCAACGTTAAATTGGCCTTCTCAAATTCTCTAGTATTTTAGATTTTAAAAAAAAATTGGAATATTGTGGCCAGATCCACTTAAAGGCTTCACACGGTTTACATGAAGTAAGTCCCACAAATGTAAAACTCACAATTATCAGCAAAATTGGATCTGTCTTATCTGAGGTACTATGAGCCAGGAACTTTGTATTCAGACAGCAGTGGGTGGGCCAAGGGATGAGAAGAGCACAGCCAAAGGGATGGGCCTGATGGGGTTATGCTTGAAGAACCAGTTTCTCACTGCCAGACATGAAACCACAGGCAGGCAAGATCTGTGGCCACTAGCAGTAGCCCATTCAACCCAGCAATCTCCTGTCCATGAGCCCTAGTCGCTTAACTTGAGCTTAGTGTCTGTCTCATACACCAACTAAATTTGTTCTTCGGACCCAGATATTCCTCCCTCTGCTCTTGCATGGAAGCTTTTCCAGGCCTTATTTCACTCCCAAATATTAAATCCATGGCAAGCTGATAATATTTTCATTATCTGTAATATTAGTGGCAGCAACAGTAGCTGTGTTAGAAGTAATGAATAGCTCAAGCTAGCGCCTCCTAATTCCAGAGGCTTAGCAGTAAACATGGAACCAGAAAACATCCGTGTTGGTCCTGTAGAGTATTCACCTTTCAGCAATGCAGTATGTAGCCTTATCAGACTTCAGAGAGCCCAGAGGGAAATCATCTGCCAGCTGATGCAACCTGGCTACTCCTCTGAAACTTGGTTTTGAAGCTCTTCCGTTTGTTTTGCACCAAAACTCAGTAGGTTTAGTTTTAAGCTCTTGCCTTCTCTCCTGAGCTGTCTTTGACAACTCTGTCTGGAAAGAGAAAACCAAACTCAGTTCTCACTTGCAGTTACAAATCTCAGTGGAAGTTATTGTACAAGATCACTTTTTGTGCTATTTTTCCTGTGTAACTTTAACCTTGCAACATAAGTTACACAGATGGAATTGATTTCAGTGGAATTGTCTTGGATGTTTGTAAGAGCACACTTGATCCAGCATTAGATTATGCAAGAGATGAGCAAAGCAAAATCCTGTTAGCTTAAGAAGGAGACTATTTGCACCTTACGAAACAAATCATAAAGTCAGTCTGGATTATAAACTGGATTCTAAAATTTATCAAGCGTACTTTTTTCTGTAACATTCTGCTGCAGAAGGAGCAAATTTTTTTACCATGTGCAAGCTATGCTTTATGTTGCAATATTTTCTCCTAAGGTTCTACCTCAGAGAAGGACAAAACAGTCTTCTGAAGAAACCCTAAATAAATACTTTTTCAATTTGAATAAATAATATGTATAATGGAATGCTTGTTTAATTATTTAATTATTTATAACAATTAATCATTTATGTATAATAAAGTTTGTTTAAATAAAACATTTTCAAGTCAGATCAGCTCTGGTCAGAGAAGTTTCTATTATGACACTGTTATACGCAAACAGAAGAGAGGATGAAGAAGAATTGCAAGATCTGTTTGAGAGCATGGATGATTTTTACTTCTTTGGGCTCCTCTTCACCACTTTTAAAAAACTCCTTTTACATTGCTCTTCCTTCATTTGTGTTCCCTCCTACCCTGCCGCATGCCTTTTTCTAATTTTTTTCCCTTCCTCTTCCCTTGAGTTTATTCCCTTTTTCTCTCTAATGCAAGAAAAGAATGCTAAAAAACATTTACAAAAGTACTTCTATGTTTCTTTGTCAAAGATTTCAACAGAAATCCTTTGGACTACAGGAATAGTCTTCATGACCATTTTTTTTTCTCCTTTATGTAATAATTCTCCATTTTTTGTTCCATTGCCCATCTTGAACGTACGGATCTCACAAGATGATACCTGGAAAATCACCCTTTATTTCATTCCTACCCAAGCTATGTTTTCCCAAGGAATTTAAGTTTCCCTTTTCAACAGATAAAGTAAGTAACTGTATAGAAAATACCTCCAATATCTCTTCCCTAACTTTACCAAAGCACAACAAATCAGTGCACAAGAAGGGTGCCAATAAATATTAGTGGTTGTGATATTTCTAACACAATGACTCTTCATTCAAAGCTGATGCTTATTTAATGATTGTCAAGCTCTTACCAAAAGACATGCAGAATTCCACCAGAAACCTTCCCATTCTCCCATTGGTTCACCTGACACCTATGGGTCACACTCCACTCTCGGAGCCATGGCTAATCTCAGGGCTGAGGACTTCAGGGCCTTCAGGCTCAGAGGAAGAGAGCCCTGAGCTGAATGGGCATTTAGAGCATGTCTGAATTTCCCCCAGTCTCAGGTCTGATGGCCCAGTATAGCAGATCACTGTGACACCAAGATGCAAAGGGAGTTATTAACATGGACAAATTATATTTAGGCAGTGGCTTACTTACAGACTGTGCCTTGACCTTTCATGTGATCTGCAGATTCGCTATGCCACTGCTTTCTGAGTAGTAGCTGCAAGGGTTTACAAGGAGTGAAATAATGGCACGAAGAGATGTTTTGTTGCTAAATTTGTGGGATCATTAAACTCCTTTTCATTGACAAATATTTACCAAAACCCAGAGAATGTCTAAATGCTTGCAGATAATTGATATGAACCAAGGCATTTATTCAAATGAATAGCCCCTTTAAAAAGCATTTCTGCACAACAGACAAATCCACAGAGTGCCTTATGTGGCATTCTACAGCACTCTCTCTAGTAGCACTTTAAATTACTCAAGCACCAAGGGTGCCTACACCACATCCTTTGGGAGGCAGTTTCACAAACCAGAAAACCTTGCACAGAAAAGGCAGCCTAAAATGCTCCCTCCAAGGTAATCCTTTACTCTAGCATAGCCTTCCAGCCTTCTTGCGGCATTATAAAGAAGCTCTTCTCATACCCCACATAAACAGTCGGAAAATGGATGGAAGGGGAGGTACTGCCAGCTCCACACCATTAATAACATTTTGGTTGTGAGAAGAGCTTTTATAATTGTTATGCACTGAAGCTAAACTGTGAGTTGCAAGGTGAAAGAGTAATCTTGCTGAGACATTTTGTTCAGCTTTAGGAAGGATGTTTGTAAATCAACGAGGGAGAAATGGCACAAGCCTTGGCACTTGTAGTCACAGATTGAAACACTCAACAAACAGGCAGGGATGTTTAGCCCACCAGGAAGAAGGGATTAAGCAGAATCCGGTCCTGAAAGGCTGGATCTTTGGACTTGCTTTGGGCTTCCTAACCAAAAATACTAGAGAGATACTTACAGATATGAGAATAGTAACGAAGTCAAGAATGGTATGGAAAGGAATGAGAGGAGTCTGAAAGGTAATGAGCTAACACTGCCTACATATATCCCCCACAAGTACTGGACATCTGCGGGAGATATGTATGTAAATGGCTTAGAGCCCTGGAATAGTCAGTAAGTTCTCCATCTCACTGCAATATATAGAATAGATAAATAAATAGTGGGCATATGTGATATATATTTAGATTGTGCATTAGACTTTAAAATCTCTGTCTAACTGAATGCATTAGCCTGTATTTTCTGTTTATGCCTCTGGGATGCCATGGAAACACAGCGCTGAATCGTAATGGGTCTCTCCTGGCAATAAATAAACAAAGTCTTTGTCTGTTCATGTTTCAATTTCTTTCTTTTTCTTTTTATTCATGTAATTTACAGTTTCAGAAGGAAAACAGACTTACCCCCACCCATTGTCTTTGGTTGCAAAGCATGCTTAAAATAAATGCAAAATGCACCTTCTAGTGGCCACTGTGGCTTCCTATTCAGCTGCTACTACCATCAGTAACCAGTGAACGCCGCCTATTTGTGCTGAACTTCCTTCTGAGGAGAAATGTGGCCTTTATAATTGAACCTGGAGTCAGGGTTGCTTTACTAAATTGCAGCCTAACCTAAAGAGCACTTAATATACTCGTTGAAATTGAAAGCTGTTCTTTTCCTTGCAACTCTAAGAGGCTACAGCCAGTCCCTTTTTCTATAGACGGTAACAATGTTCATTGCCTTTAAACTGCTCCTCCAAATCAATGACACACTATCGCTTCCCATGCTCCAGAGCTTATTAAAGCAAACCAAAGCAATCATCCCCATCAGGCTAATGCACAGGAGCAAGGTGAAACTCTAAGCACCAAGTGATAGAAATACCGAGTATCACACAGCATCGGTTTGCCATCTGGCACCTGCTGTCCCTGTCTGAAATGAATAAAGTCATCGAGAGGGGATGTTGTGCAGTAACATGAGTAATAGAAAGGCTGATAATTATCTGTGTGGAGAAGTGGGCAGATTTAATTAGACTACTCAAATCTGAAGAGTCAACTGAATCCAAAGGCAGTAACCTCGGCCGTGGAGGGCAGCCATATGGTTGCTCTCAAGCTTTCAGGTCAGACTGAAATTCAGCAGGGACCTTCGTCACTAATTTAGAAATGCAGAGCCATGTGCTTGACTCCACATCTGTCAGGCAGTTCTCAGGCGAGAGCTACAGCAATAGCAGGTATGTAGGCTTGGTGCAATGCACACTAGAGTCCCTATTGTACCATGTCTGAATAACAAGCTGACTTTCCTACCATCCCAGCAGGTCAGCCCTGGGAAGAGGGAAGCAGGAAGAAAGGACAGGCATACAAAATGCCCTAAGGTTGACATTCAAGTGTACGGATCTCCAGCAAAAGGGTGAAACTGAGATACTGTTTAGCAGCCTTGGGTCTCCAAAATGCACACAGGCTCGTGAACTGAGGCAGATTTCCTGGGTGGTACAACTGATTTTATTATGAATTCAGATCATATCATGAAGCATTACTGTGCAGGGAACCAGATGGTGAAGAACTGGTCTTGGAAATTATGGGTGCAACATGTGAGCGTTAAAAAACCTTCTCTCCTACCCTTCTCCCAATCTGAGTGTATATACTTAGAGTACAATACATGCTTTCTCTTCCTGCTTTTTCTTTTACTGCTTCCAGAAGCATCGATCAGTTGTTCATTTGTATTCTGATTTTCCTTTTTCTAATCTGACCATCAAGCTAGGATAATAAATATTTTAACCTTAAGAAGTAATAATATACTTAATGATTTTCTGGTAATCCCAGGAGAATAAAACAAGAGTTTTCAGAACCCACATAGTACATAAGGGAACAAGTAGACCATCGTGCTATGTATTGCAGAGAGAGATATGAACAAAGAATCCAGTCATGATAACCGGTTGAGAAAAGTAAGTAAACAGGTGGACTTAGTTGGGTTTGTTGCTCTAGGATTTGCAAAATCTGTAAGGCTTTGATTGCACTTCTCTTTTGGACATGATTTTACACCAGAAGGCAGTAGACTGTGAGGAATCTACCATGCAGGGAATGACCATTCTCATCAGCTGCCTTCCTCCTCCTGGGTCACGTATGGCTACAGCAGAGTCTCCTGACCTGCTTCTGGCCAGCAAAGAAAAGGAGCAGATGCTCCCCCAGGAAGTAACTTGCTATTTGTGGAGATGGCAGCAGTACAACAACCATGGACCAAGAGTGATGCTGGATGCAAGAGAATTTGGGACTTTGCAGTTGGGCTCGAGTCAAACAAATACAGATAGGAGGGCTCAGTGAGCAGCACAGCTCACTACTCTCGGTACAGAAAGCTATAAATTCCAGTTTGCCACTAGCATACAACCCACAACTCAGGGTTCCCCATACCTTCAGTCATCTGGGAGAACCACAAAAAAACATAGCAGGAATATAACTGATTAAGCTACTAAACTAAGGTAATTAATACTAATTTAAACTGTAACTGATTAAAATATAACTTAGTTATAGTCACCTTCTTTTATTTTGCCTGTCTAATTCTGGTTAGATACAGGATTTTAAGTAGTTACATGTCCCAGTGGCAGGGTCAAGAGGTCCTGCCACCCAAGGCACTTACTTTCACGTTGGGAGATCTGGCAAAAACTGTTAGTGTGAGGAATTGTTCAGAAATCTCTTAGGTTCATGTCAGTGTCTTCTTCCTTCAGTATCTGCGCAGCACTAGATTTTGTGAATCTTTACATGACACAGAAGTCAGTCGTACACTCTTGCCAGGCATCCTTTAACTGTGTAGTTCATTGCACTTTGTACAAGCAGAGAACACCAGCACAGAGTAGATAAAATTATTACAGAAGGTTCCAGGCATTTGAGGGTGGAGCCATCTGTAAATGTACAAAAAACATGACCTAATCTCATTGTCTTTAATAGAGGGAACCAGATAGCTACAATTTCAGCTGAGGCAAATCAAGTCAAAAAATATGCCTTTAAATCACTGGGTTTTTTCAGGGAAAAGAGAGACAGACAGATGGCTGTAGAAAATGATTACACTGCATCAAGCACTGTGGTAGGTTGACCTTGGCTGGATACCAGGTAGCCACCAAAGTGAGTCTGTCACTCCCCTCCTGAGCAGCGCAGGGAGGAGAAAATATAACGAAAGGCTCGTGGCTCAAGGTAAGGACAGGAAAACATCACTCACCAACTACTGTCGTGGGCAAAAATGATTCAATATGGGGAAATAAGTTTATTACCAGTCAAGTTAGAGTTGGATAATAAGAAATATAACCAAATCTTAAAACTTCTTCCTGGACTCAAGTTGGCTCCCAAATTCTCTACATCAGGGGGATGGGGAGTGGAAGTTGTGGTCAGTTCATCACACTTTTTCTCTGCACTCCTTCCTCCTCAGGAGTAGGACTTCGCATAGTCTTCCCCTGCTCCAGCATGGGGTCCCTCCCACAGCACAAAGTCCTCCATTGACTTCTCCAGTGTGAGACCTTCCACATGCTTCTGGAGCAGTTCTTCATTAACTGCTCTAACGTGGGTCCCTTCCACAGTATTCAGGCCTTCGGGAACAGACTGATCACTGTGGGTCCTTCAAGCAATCACAAGTCCTTCCAGTAAATTTGGTCCCGAGTGGGCTTCTCTCTTCTTGGGGACATACGTCATAGCTGCAATCTGCCCCAGTGCAGATTCGTCTCTTCATGGGGTCACAGCCTCTTCATGAACCCAGCTGCTCTGAAACTGGGTCATCATGGGCTGCAGGCACACAGCTGCCTCACCTGCACCACAGGCTGCAGGGGAATCTCAGCTTTGGCACATGGAGCCTCCTGTCCCTTCTTCTTGATTGACTTTGTTCTCCACAAGGCTGTTTCTCCCACATATTCTCACTCCTCTTTTTCAGTTGATTTTTGTGTCATAGGCCACACAAACCCCTTATGAGCACTTACTTTGAATTCAGGCAGTACTGATATTTCCCAAGGAACTTAATGATTTGCCTGCATTTACTCTCTGTCCCTTTTTTATTAATATGTCCAGCTCAGGTTGTTAATTAAATTAAAGCAGTGGCTGCATATATTGCTCAGAATACTTTAACCATTCCATATGAAGAAAAACAATGTTTGCAAACTTGGAAAAGAGATGATGATAAGGCCAAGGTATTCTATCCTCAATATCAACTATCCTCAATAGAGGTTGCTATCCTCAATAGCAACTTCTCTTCCCGTGAGTCTTGAGTGGATGGACAGCAGGATGTGGACTGGGATTGCAATGTCCCTTCCACTGTAAGTAAAGATCAGGTTCACAACCATCCAGGGAACATGAGCATACGTAAGTCTATGGGACCCAATGAGACGCATCCCAAAGTCCTGAGGGAATTGGCTGTTGTAACTGCCAAGCCTGATATTTGAAAAGTCATGACATTTAGGTAAAGTCCTAGGGGACTGGAAAAGGGTAAACATTGTACCCATCTTTATAAAGGGTAGAAAGCAGGACCCTGGGAACTACCACCCTGCCAGCCTCCTCTCTGTGCCTGCAAAATCATGGAACAGATCCTCATAGAAGCTGTGCTAAGGCACAGGGAGGACAGGGAAGTGATCAGAGATAGTCAGTGCAGCTCCACCAAGGGCAAGTCAAGCCTGACCAACACAGTGGTCTTCTATGATGGATTGACTATATCTGTGGACAAGGGAAGGTGTAATTTCTGGACTTCCATAAAGCCTTTGATATGGTCTTCCATGACATCGTTCTCTCTTAACTGTAGAGAGATCAATTTGATGGGTAGATATAAGGATATAAGGAGAGGAAAGTGGCTAGACAGTCACATGTAGACAGTAATCATCAATGGTTCACAGTCCTGATGGACATCAGTGACAAGACCCTCAGGGTCCATATTGGGACCAGTGTTACTTAATACCTTCGTTAATGACAGAGACAAAGGGATCAATGTACCCTCAGCAAAAGTGCAGAAGACACCAATCTGAGTGGTGCAGTTGCCACACCTGAAGGACTGAATGCCACTCAGAGGTACCTGGACAAGATCAAGAAGTGCACGTATGGGAACTTCATGAGGTTTAACAAGACCAAGTGCAAGGTGTTGCATCTGGGCTGGGGAAATCCCAAGTACCAACACAGGATGGGGGATGAACAGATTAGAGCAGCCCTGGGGAGAAGGACTTGGGGGTGCTGGTGGAGGAGTGGCTGGACATGACCCAGCAATGAGCACTCACAGCCCAGAAAGCCAAACGTGTCCTGGGCTGCATCCAAAGCAGTGTGGGCAGCAGGTGAGGGAGGGGATTCTGCCCCTCTGCTCTGCTCTGCTGAGACCCCACCTGCAGTGCTGCATCAGCCCTGGGATCCCAGCACAGGACAGACATGGAGATAGTACAGAGGGGGGCCATAAAAACACTTAGAGGAATGGAGCACCTCTCCTGTGAGGAAAGACTGAGGGACTGTTCAGCCTGGAGAAGAGAAGGTTTTGGGATTACCTAATCACAGTCTTCCAGTACCTGAAGTACTTGCCTACAAGTAAGATGGAGACAGACTCTTTACAAGAGCATGCTCTGACAGGGCAAGGGGGAATGGCTTCAACAGATTAGCTACTAGGAAAAAAATCTTTTCTGTGAGTGTGGTGCAGCACTGGCACTGGTTGCCCAGAGTAGTTGTGCATCCACATGCTTGGAAANCTGGGCTGCATCCAAAGCAGTGTGGGCAGCAGGTGAGGGAGGGGATTCTGCCCCTCTGCTCTGCTCTGCTGAGACCCCACCTGCAGTGCTGCATCAGCCCTGGGATCCCAGCACAGGACAGACATGGAGATAGTACAGAGGGGGGCCATAAAAACACTTAGAGGAATGGAGCACCTCTCCTGTGAGGAAAGACTGAGGGACTGTTCAGCCTGGAGAAGAGAAGGTTTTGGGATTACCTAATCACAGTCTTCCAGTACCTGAAGTACTTGCCTACAAGTAAGATGGAGACAGACTCTTTACAAGAGCATGCTCTGACAGGGCAAGGGGGAATGGCNCAGGAGCATGCTCTGACAGGGCAAGGGGGAATGGCTTCAACAGATTAGCTACTAGGAAAAAAATCTTTTCTGTGAGTGTGGTGCAGCACTGGCACTGGTTGCCCAGAGTAGTTGTGCATCCACATGCTTGGAAATGTTCAAGGACAAGTTGGATGGGACTCTGGTCTAGTGGAAGGTGTCCCTGCCCATGGCAGGGAGATTGCAACAAACTAGTTTTTAAGGTCCCTTCCAATGCAAGCCATTCTATGATTCTATCAAAAGAGAATGATCTAATCACTCTGATGACAAATGCTGCAGAAGGCTAATATGAACATCAACTTACTGCTGTATGGCATTTGTCATCCCTAGAGTCCTGTGTGCTCCCCAGCTCTTAGAGAAAGATTGACTCTCGGTTGAGTTTGAAAAATCTGAACTGAATTCTGAATTTCTGTAAGTGTTTTCTATCTATGTAGTGAAGCTTTGGAATGTCTAAAATGCAGATCTTCATCCCAGTTTTGTGACTTGAATATTACCTGAAGAGCATACTATCTATGTTTGTGACAGAATTGTTTTCTCATCTTCCTACAGAGTCCGATGGCTTCTAATCCATCAGCATCTAAAAGCAGATAAACCTTCTCTTCATTGCTCTCAGCATACAGGAGTGAATTTTATATCAGACATATGTGTCTCATTGTAATCCCTGCAGGGGGTCTTACACTTCACTGAAATGATTCCTCTGATTATGCCCTTCTTCCCTGCTCTCAGCCATGCCTATTAAGACCTGGGCATTGCTTCCAAAAATTCTGTAAGGTCACATATTCTTTTTATGCAAATACCAAATAATTACATCGTTCACACATTCAGATCCATCCTTTTCTTATGCAGTTGTTTCTGTACTGCTTCCAGTTCCTTCAGTTCTCCTCTCCATGCTCCACCAACCATATGCATAGCCCACACATTAAGCTGAATGCTTTTAATATCCGAAAACATGTTTTAGATGCATGGGGTTTTTTTCTCTAGTGGGAATTTTTTCTCAGTCCTTTGAAACAAAAGACACCATTTTTCTGGTACTCTGTGTTTAATACACCTGACACACAAGGGCAAATCCTTCACACAAGCTCACCAGGAGCTTCTGAAACCATCTCGGGTGCCTGCCAGAGCTTTCTGCTATTGATGACTTGTGAACTGGAACTACTCCAGCAAGGGCGAGAGATGAGACATCTATTCTTCTCTTTGCCTTATTCAGTGGTCAATTTTACTTGCCATATTCTCCTCTATTCTGAGAATTTCATACCTTAGTTCTTAAATCAAAGGGAGACTTTTTCAGATAGTTGCATTGTTTCATATTGTTTATTGCTCTCCCATTGTTTCATATTGTTTATTGCTCTCCCACCGCTTCACATGGTAATATTTTTAAAACAGATAAGTGTAAATTCATATAAACAAATTACTTAAACCTCATTACCCTATCCTTATGCCACACTGATTGTCTATTCTCAAGCTGTGCTTTTGAATGTATCCACATGTGATCCTTTAAAAATACTTCTGAGACTTAAAAAATCAATGTCAAACTGACTGGTCTAATTTCCTGCAATTCTTTTAGATCCTTTTCAAAAGTAATTGGAGCATTGCATTAGTTATTTCTCTGGCCTCTAGAGACTTGTCCTATTTCCTAATTTTTTTTCAGTTTTTCTTCTTTCTTTTTCTATTCTTTGTCTGCATCTTGTACCTGGTCATATTCCAGACTCTTTAAGGGGTTCAAGACCCTTCATTTGAGACACCATGAGCTTAAAGATCACACTCTGTCTACATGCTTTTCAACTCCTACTGTTACCAATAACACCAAAGGTATCTAGAATCAAAAGAGACTAGAGAGAATTATGCTTTCATTTTCTTTACATTGTACACTTGAAAGTATTTCCTTCTGCAGCTAGTTTTATGGTTTTCCTCATTTTAACTAGCTTCACCTGTTTTTTGTATAGGTCACTCAAACCGGTGCATGAAACAGAACAGCACAGTTTAAAACAAGAATAAAAAAAGATTTAAAACACCAGAAGGACCTGAAGAAAAATTTAGTTGCAGGAACCGTTTTTAACTCATTTTCTAGGTAAACTAGTTTTGAAATTATTGTCAGCTTTTCTAGTGGAAAGGGCAATCTGAGCTGCCAAAGAGGAATGGTGCTAAGACCTGCACAAGATATGTTCTCCTGCAGACTCACACAGCAAATGAAAAAAGCCCCACAGCTTGCCATTCTCTGTGGAGTCACATACTAGATACACAGCAGCTCCCTGGTGTTTCAAGTATCAGTGGGATATCTTTCCCCTCCTCTCTGCTGTCAATAAAATCTGTCGTTTGCCCCTTTTTCTATCACTCCACGGCCAACAATGCCAGGAGAACACAGAGCATCACATTCCGCTCCCCAGAATGAGCATCTAGAACACCCCGCCTAAGGAGCTGGTATTTGCAAAAACATTGGGGCCCCACACAAATTCTCCAGCACAGGCAGGATGACTAGCAACTGCTTTATAGAACTGGCCATCATGGACACTAGGTGTCCACCCACACCTGAGAGAAATCCAGGTTACTACTTCCCAGGAGCTGTGAACTGAGTGGGAGGATTGCAGCTAGGCCCACTCTACTTCTCCCCAAGCTGCGGAATTTGTACAGCTTCGATCCCTGAATATCGCCAGTCAACAGGCTTCCACAAATAGATTGTTTTCCCCTTCACCTCAAAGCCTCTGCACACATCACCAACAGGGAATTCTAGGGCACTCCAGGCTGGAAAGTACTTGTTCCCTCAGCAAATCCCTATGTAGCACTGTGTACAAGATCTGGAGAAAATTTAATATCAGAATGGCAAGGTGATTGGTAGTAAATTCTGCTTGCAATATTGCAGTAATCAAAGAGTAGAAATACCTTTATGAATAAGCACAATTAATGTTGTGCTTTCAGTAATATCTAGCTAAGAAAGAAGATAAATTGGATCCCACTTATATTGGTCTATATATTTCAAGTAGAAATAGAAAGTACTAACATCATACAAATGTATGGATTGCTGGAGAACACCAGTGACTGCAGGCCTCCAACTGGACTCTTCTCTGCTGATCACAACCCTCTCATTCACCCAACTCTCGATCCACCTCAGGGCCCATTCACCTAACCCACATTTCCTGAGCTTACCTGTGAGGATGTTATGGGAGACAGCATCAAAAGCCTTGTTGATATCCAGACAGACAACATGCACTGCTTTCCCCTTGTAGATCCATCCTGCCATGCCATCATAGAAGTCTATCAGATTAGTCAAGGATGGTTTCCCCTTTTGAATCCATCCTGACTACCCCTGTACTCCTGGTGACCTTCTTGACTTCCTGTAGGTTTTTGATGATATCCAGAACAATCTGTTCCATCACATTTCCAGGAAGTGAGGTAAGGCATGCTGGCTGGCTGGTAGTTTCCAGGGTCCTCCCTCTTACCATTTTTGAAGATGGGAGTAAAATTTGCCTTCCTCCAGGCACCTCTCCTCTTTTCCATAATTTTTCACTGATCATGGAGAATGTAAAAACATCTTCAAATTCTCTGGATATCCATGGGTGCATCCCATCAAAGCCCATGGATTTATGGATGTTAAGTCTGCCTAGCCAATCTCTAACCAAACCCTCTACAGCTCAGGGAAAGTCCCCCTTTCTCCAGCTTTCTTCTCTTGCTCCTGAGGTCTGGGACTCCTGAGGCACAGTCTCAGCAGTAAAGTCTGAGGAAAAAAGGCATTCAGTACTTCTGCCTTCTCTGCATCTTCTGTTACCAGAACATGCCTCTGATTCAGCAGCAGCCCCACATTTTCCATAATTTTCCTTTTGGTGCTGATGTACTGCTGCGGAAGCCCTCCCAGTTGTCCAGCTGTCTTGGACCCCCTTCTCATCTAGATTCCTATCCCATGGGATTCTTCTAGTAGGTCTTTGAAGAGGCCTAGGTTAGCTGTCTGAAGTTCAGTGTTCTAGTCCTGCTTACTACTTTGTTTCTCCACGCAGGATCCTGAGTTCCCCCATACGGTGGTTACAGCTGGCAAGGCTGTCACCAATGTTCATGCCTCCAACTAGCCCTTCCTGGTTTGTTAGTACAAGGTCCAGCAATGCCTCTTTCCTTATTGGCTCCTCCACCACTTGCATCAAAAACTATTATCAATGATTTGCAGGAACTTGCTGGACTGTGTCTGCCAAGCTGTGTTGTCCCAACAACAAATATCAGGGTGACTGAAGTCCCCCAGAGCCAGAGCCTGTGATCTCAAGGCTACTTCCAGCTGCCCATAGAAATCATTGTCAGCTTCCTCCTCCTAATCAGGTGGCCTGTACTAAACACCCACAACAGTGTCACCCATTTTACCCTGTCCCTTAATACTTACCCGTAAATTCTCAACTCATTGCCTGTCCCTGGACCAAGTTTGATACGATCCAGTTGCTCACATGAAGAGCGATTCCACCACCTCACCTCACTGACCTATTCTTTCTAAAAATACTTGCCTTGCCAACCTTCTCTTTGATTATTATGCAGAAGACACTCAACCTCATCATCCTTGGGCACTGTAGAGCTGAAACATCTCCTATTGGACAGAGACACCCCATCACCTCTCCTTCCTTGCTTGCCTCTTGTGAAGAGCTTGTAGCCATCCAGTACAGCACTCCAGTCATGCAAGTCATCCCACTATGTTTCCATGGTGGTGACTATGACATAGACTGCCTACTGCACTCCAGCTCCTCCTGTTGGTTACCCACACTGTGTGCATTAGTGTAGATGCTTTTCTGCTGGGCTGTTGATTTCATTCTCAAATTCGATTTCATCTTCAGTTCTTCTGCAGATGGTTTAGAACTTCAAGTGATACTGGTTTTCATGGTTTTGGGCTGGCTGGTGGGGTGTTTTTTTCATTTTCCTCCCAGATTAAACAAGCTGAAAAGCAAAACTTAATATTTTTGATCTTCTTCATAATAAAATATGTCTGTGAACTTGGGTATGTTCCTATACTCAAGTGGCAGGAAAGGAAGCTGAGAAGAATTTTCAGAGTTGTAACTTTCAGAATATCTTATACCAGTCAAATGCATGAAAAGTGCAGGAACATGGTTTCCAACTTTTTTTTGTACAGAATAAATGAAGTAGCTCTGCAAACACAGCATTCATTTTGCTCACTAAATAGAGAAACTGAGACAACGATTGTATTTATTCAAATAGGTACAGTAAGTCCTAGATCTCAGTTCCTACAAATATGACAAGTTGAGCAGTTGTGGAAAAGTTTTCAAGTCTTCATTTTCTATGTAATCATTGCTTGAAACAGATAAAGAAGCAAGCATAAGCTGAAATGCAGCAGTATCCTTTTCTGAATAAAAACATTTTTTTAAAATGTGTATCTTCCCACTGTGCTAAGTTGCCTTCACAATTTGTGTTGACTTTTATATAGTTTTGCAACATTGTCATAAAATAATGATCATTACCATGCTTTAATTTGAGTCTTGGAATAAGAATATCCCAAATCTCCATACATCATGTGGTGGAAATCAGGCTCCCACACAAAGTAAAAAAAGTACAAATGAGAAATTCAAAAAAACTTGAATAGGCTTTGTTAGATATACAAGCTGCAGCTACCAGTGTTATGTTCAAGAAACTCAGGGTAAAAAGTCATCAAAGCAAGTACTTTAGGAATGTTAATAGCACATACACAATGCTTCCTAGAAAAGAAATTTAATTTCAGTCTTCACCATAACAACCACAATGACAAGCTGCTAACTGACTGCCTTAACTTTTAACTGAAAAATAATGAGAAATGCTATATTGCCCTTTTTGTGACCTTTTTCTACCAAAGTAAATAGCTCAGATTTTGAATATTCATATTCACTAAATGGAATACAGCCCAGAGTGTTTGCGCCACATTGTCTAATAATAGAAGCATTTGCGGAACTCATATAGTTTGAGAGGAAAAAGAGGCTAAATTTAACAAATTATTCACCGGAGATTACTCACTTTTCTCTGATGAGAGCAGGAAAATGTGACAGCATGAACGAAGTTTATAGGCTCATTCGTGTCAGTTGAGCATAGTTTTATGTCAGAAAGAATGAATGATAAAAGCCATAATTCAGAATATTAAAATAAATACCTTCAGGGGGAAAAGACAGCAAAGACTACAACAAAAGAATAACACTGGATAGATAAAGCCTCTTTTGAATGTACAGCAAAGAATTCATCACTTTACTTTATATTTCTAATTAATGGAAACACAGAAACACACAGAAATTTTGGTAACATCGAGCAGCAATTACTGTTGCAATTTTGCAGTTGCTAATACTTTAGAGAAGGAGGTGGCCAAAGGGTGTGACACTGCATCTACCCATGGTGCCATATATTTTCTCTGATTTAGACTTTTCTTTTCACAGAGTATTGAGCAGCACCAAAGAAACTGCATCCAGTGACCAACCAGGTGAAGCAGTAATAAAGCATTTCACAAATATTTCAACGCAGGAGAAAAATGTAGATTTTTCGTTCATTGTAAATCACGGGTGAGCGTTTCCTTCAGTAAAGTCAGGAACAGTATCCTGGTGCCATAGCCAATGGACAGAAGATGGACCTCAAATTCTACTGACTTGTCTTTGAGAAATGTATCCTTAGTATTTCACTCAAACACCTCCCAATATCTCGAGCAGTTCAGGTATTAAATGTTTAAAATTTTGCTCACACACTAAAAGTAATCTGAAAATATTTTTAATGGCTAGGTATAATACAGTTTTATTTTCATTTCAGACAGTCAGCAACTTGATTTTCTGCCCAATATGGTTAATTTTTCTAGCCAGATTACCAATACTCTGGTAGTCTTTGACAATTTTTTTTAAGATGCCAAACTTTTGCTGGTGATAAGAGCCAAGGAAATACATATGACTCTTCATTAGTTTTACTGGATCTATTTTTATGATCTCTCAAAACTCATCCACTCTATTTCTGAGCAAAGAAAGAGACAGATGTGAAAAAAAGAGTGAGAGGAAACACAGATTGAGAGGCTTTAACATTTGCATGAAGGAATATCATCATTTACATGCTGTTGTAACCCAGCATGACAAGCTGGAAAAGGGAGTGTCACCATACAGTTTCACAGCAGAGGAAACAGAGGTGTCACATACAGAAGAGAACACAGGAATCACACGATGATCTGGCCAGAATATTCAGTGCTTTACTGAGCAAGCCCAACACAAACACTGAGAGGATGCAAAGGTGTTGGTTAGTTCTCTATGTCTCACCTTGAGAACCAGAAGAAAGAATAAAATTAGAAGAATATCTTCTTCAAAATAAAACTACCAAACCATTTCCATTTATAAAATAAAAACTCTCAAGGAAACAGGAAAAAAACCCCTCACAGGTTACAGAATTGTGAGAGCTGCCAATATGAACAAGTAAAAACATCTGAGGTAAGCATGTATTTTTTCTTTCTCCTCCCTATCCCAAATGTTTCTTTGGGGCTGGAGTTTCTAATACTCGGGTAATTGAATTGTTAATGAAATACCAAAAAAGGCACCTAATCAATACAGACCTGAATGGCCCGCATGTAGCTGTATCAGACAAGCCATCTCTTCACGTAATCCCAAAGATCCTTCCCATTGCTTTTCTCTGGCATCAATGAAGGATCCTTTGCCCATTGTTTTATGGCACTTCAGTATTTACTGTTTTCCAATTTTGGAAACTTTTAATGGTTAGAAATTTTCAAAGATAATTCTTTGTCATTCAAAATCGTCATATATCATCTCAGATGTCTTTTATCAGCTGCTACTAAATTCTTTAATGGTGACCAGTGCTTTTTTCACTTGTCTTGCGACCTTGGATCTTGCTGAATTTGTAGAGGCTTACTTAGTACTTTAACCCAACAAAACAGACCTTTGCTTCTTTCTTTATTTCATTTCTAAACTGTCTTCAGAAGAGGAAGTAAAGGGAAAAAATATCTTTTTTATTGGTCCAAACCAGTGTGAAAGAGAAGCAGATAAACTTCAAATATAGGAAGAAAAAAATGTATATGTGTTTCTTAACTCTTAGTACAGCATACATAACATGAAGGACCCTGGTAAGCGCAGCAGAATCCAGATATCTGGTTTATTAAATGTGTAACAAAGGTCTCTTACACATTTTTCCTCTTCACTGCCAGCCCAGAAGGAATGATATGGAAGAAGCACCTGTCACAGAGACCCAGGCCACTGGAATGGATTAGAAGCTGTCTGAGGCTTCCCCTGTACTAGGGCTGCTCAGGTGCCTAGCTGACCAAACAGTGACCCCAAAAGATTTGGGAAGCAGTCTAGCAAGTGTTTTCAAGTCACCTCAGGGCAAAAAGGCCAATGAGAGGTCCACACAGCACTCATAGGGATAGCACAAATCCAATCAGTCCAGGTTACATGAGGTTACAGATTGTGAGCAGAAATCTCATTATGCCTGACAAGGCTGTTTGGCAGGGGCAGAGAAAGTGCTTGGCATTTTGCAATATATACTTCATGCATTTGGGAGCAGCTAGGACAGCTTCATAAGTTTAGTCATATTTTTGTGTCATTTGCTGTGATGTGAGATACACCACTAACAGCAACAGATATCCTAGCACTCACATTGGATACAGGATACTACACAAATACATCAAGCATTCATGACTGGCAGGCTTGCAAAATGCTAGTTTTAACTTAGCTAGTTTTGATCAGCTTCTCCTCCTGCACAAATTGACCCCTTCTCACTGCCCAGAACTTTAAAATGAAGTGTTTGCGTGTTTATTTAAAAAGGAATTTGCTTTTATAGGGAAATAACTAAATTTCAGCTACATCATGATAAATCTTACTTGATTAAGGTTTCCCATACAAGCCTTTTTTGCAGTTTGGATGCCAGCCTTGAAGTAAAATAATGAAGCAGTAGGCAAGGAAAACGGTAGGTTTAGTCATGACTCTATCCACACTTTCTTTGTTGATATGGCCAGAGAATAAGTTGTTCCGTGAACACGAGTAGCTCAGTCCATGAAGAGCACTGTGGCCTGTTTCTACTCTGTTGAGCTGTTGCCTCTGACAAACAGCATTCCTTCTGAACTAACCCAGAGAGGATGCAGATCACTCCTCACCATGAGTCAACATTTTACATTTTGTTCCTGGTCTTTTGCTGTGTTCTATGCAGTTCAACCTGAATTTTGATATGGACACTCCAAAGAAAGAATGCTTTGAGGCTGCAGCTGTGTTACCATCTTCTGAGCACACTCAGGAGTAAAAGTCAAAAATGGATCTTACCCAGAAATAAAACATGACCGGTACACCAGACCAAGTGAAAATACAATAAGGATTATTCAGCCATCAGGAGGGAAGCCTGGAAGTTCAGTGCTGTACTCATGCTGGTCAGGCTTCTCAGTTGTTTGCAGAAGCAGTATGTTACACCAAGAAGTTTCTTTCCTGTACATTCCTAGGTTTATTCTCTCCCATGTTGACTTCTCTCTTCCCCCTAGAAAAGGAGATTTAATCCATTTTCAAGTTTATGCAAATCTTTGCAGTTTGTAGGAATAATCAATCTCTTCATCATGGAAAGACCTCCTGTTAAAGTGAGTGAAGCAGGCTGAATAAACAGGATGATTTATCAAAACTCAGACAACAGAAATTCTTTGTTGAAGTTCATGGTAAAGATTAGGTGGGTTTTTTTGTTTCATTGATTGATTTTTAAAATATATTAAATTTCTTCAATATTGTTAAAGACAATGTCCTAATTACCTAGGCCTGAAAACCTCAGAAAGACTCATTTTCTAGATCAGAACAGAGACCTGGCTAATGTAGAAGCTTAAGTTTAGGTTTTCTCATGTTGTCTGAATCGGTGAAGACTTTGAGACTTTTTGTTGTGAATTGCAATAACATTTTTGAGTAATTTATCTACTGTATGTATGGCAGCATTGCATGCCTTGATAAACCAGATTTTTTGTTCTTTCTGGTTCTCCAAACATATCCACCATAGGTTTCAGTTCCTGGTAGAACAGACTTTGGTTGCTATGCGTCTACTATGAGCTTTGAAACATATTCCCACAAGACCCTGAGGACACAATATCCTTGGTGGACTTAGGACTTGCATTGGCTTATCTCTTGACTTCAACATCTCTTCTGCTGTGTATGTAACTTTGCAGGCTCAAGAAGTCCATGCATTGTCCTCTGTCAAGATATCTGCCTTACAGATACACTTAAATGAATTCATAAGTTTGATCATGCACATTTTGAAAGTTTTTATGCATTGTAAACTGTATCAGTGACATCAGACAACTTCTTTTGAGGGTGACTCATTCTGTTTCATCTTCTCTGGTTTTCCTCTACCTCAGTTTTAGAGCAAGCACTGGATTTCTAGTGTTAAAAGTGAAACATTAACTTTAGGCCATTGTAAATCTTGTATTCACCAGATGGGTTGAACCCTACAGTTTTTCCCACAATCAGCTCTGTTCTTTTGAGGGAAATGCAGTGCAGATAAATTGTGAATTAAGTTACCTTGCATCCCTTCAAGTTTGGGACATTCAGCACTTGTGGTCTGAACTGTCTTACTCTGCATATCACTGCTACCCTTTTAAATGAGTAATATGTAAACTCCTATGACAGTATTGTGTATTCTAAACTCCAAGACAAAAAGATTTTTTCACCTTTAAGTTAAAAGATAAAACTCAAGCATAATATTTAATGACAGTCTGAAGTTTGTAAGTCATTCCTTAAGGTAACAGAACCATATACACCCAGTTGAACATATATCCTTTTAAGTGCAATTACAGTTTAAAGAGAATATTTATGTACATTAGTTAACAACATCATTGCAACTTAGTGCTCACACATCAACACTTAATTAGTGTAAGCATAAGTGACATAATTGCTACAAGGCATGTATTACCCATAATGTGAGGTAATTTCATGCGCTATGTGCATTTTAAATATCTGCTCTATATTTTTCCAGCTTGGATTTTTAAATCAATAGGAGATGTTTGCATATAAAGTTGTCTTAAACTCTTTTGTATTTTATTTGAATGCAGGGTGTTGTCCAGCAAGAGAGCAAAAAATCCAGTTTCTTTCTCATTGACAAAAATCTAACCAGCTTTCAATATTCAAACTTACAAGGTCAAAAATGCTGAATTTCAAAACAACAGAAATGTCTATGTGAAGAGTATGCAAAGTTTTGTATTACACAAATATTATTCATGCTTTGTCCACAGAGTAGTCAGCCTTAATGTGCTGATGTTTTTCTTCTGTAGGACAAAATATGCTTTTGTCCAGTCCCACTTTTCACATGAAAGGCCCTTGTTAGTTGATCAACAAAGCCGGCAAAAACAAAATTCTGTGTGTCCTGAAGAAACCCAGCTGTTATGGTAACTACAAGAAAACAATGAACCAATGAGTAGAGGGGGTGTCTGGGATTACATTATGGATGTGTAAGGAAATAGGTTCACATATACCAATAAAAGTACAGTCATTCATTCCCTGCTTTATCTTGTTTTCTATTTTATAAGAGGATTGTCTCTTGGATTTTATTTTCTGTTTGAGAAGGAATGACTCTACCAATACTCTATGGATCATGAAATGTATGTTGCATACTACTGCATCTTATGGAAACAGAAAACTAACTTTATAATCTAAAGACAGGAAACAGAAAATGCGTATGTCTTGCTTTGGAATAATTTGCAGAAGTTATATATGATCATATGGAGACAAGAAGGAACCAAGCAGTTTTAGAAAGCTTTAATATTCCCCTGTCATGTTACATAAAGGGCTAGAAATCTTCAATAGGATTGCTGCTTCCTGTCTAAACCTAGTAACACATTCAGCAATTAGCGTTTAATAGTTCTGCTGAAGGGATAATCTAAACTTAAGACCATCCTTCCCTCTCGTAACCTACAACTTATAAATAAGAACAGAGTTTAAATATCTGGAAGAAATTAGGAACAGCTAAGTTTCTTTATTTTTTTTAGTAAGGGGGGATGGGTGCAGTTAGCACAGTTGACAAAATTTTATGTGTAATCATTTCACTGTTACTCTTCATTAGTCAGTTAAAGCACTTATAAAGCTGGAGAAAATTTTTCCAGAATATTTTCCTGCTAGGAAATTTTATTTTGTATCATATAAAGTCCTCTGCAGCAATATATGAATGTTGAAAAGTTTCTTAAAGAAATAATTATTAGACTGAGGGGTGACATTTCTTCTATGCTAGAGCTGTCAGAACTTTTATTGCAAAAATACTTTTGCTACTGATTTTAATTTTTGTTATTAAAAACCAAATAAATCTTTTCAAGTAAAGACAAAAACTGAATATTTTTCTTTGAAACTGTTCCTTTTTGAGGATATCTCAAAAATATTAACATCATTGCAATTTGCAATAATCAAATCAAAAAGAAAAAATCCAGTACCTGTGCAAATCCACCTGCAAGCTTACTGAAAGTTTGTACACATATGTTTGAGGTACCAAAACCTAAAAATAGTTCTTTTTTGGTTCCTGACTTACCAAAAGACAAGCACTCAGCATTATAACTTATTATTGTTTGAAAAAAGAATAATGAACATGCTTATCTGAGTAGAAATTTTTTTTTTTTGTGTCATTGACATGAACCTTAAGTTTTTATACTTACTGAAACAATTAATCAAAAAGTCATCAAAATTTAGGAAGATGTTGCAGCTAGAAGTACCAACTGTTTGGAGATAATCCACTGACCTTTCAATTAACTGACTTCTCTTACTTCCTTATGTCGAAACACCCACCAGAAGTTGGTTCTGGAGAAAGCTGGATAGATCCTACAAGAAGCTGCAACATAAAGTCCCTCCATACATTTACTGAACTCTTCTAGGACAGGCTAAAGAATTGGGTTTTTTTCCCAAAGGCCATGTGTTCCATTAATCCCAAGCTATACTAAGGTCTCAGTTTTCTCATGTTGGGAAAAATGCAAGTTTGCAGCCCTTTATTTGCTGCATTTCTTAAGTTCTTGTACCAGCAGTAATCTCTACTAAAAATATTTTCTCTGATTTGTAATGCAATAATGATTATAAATACAGCAATTATTTTTTTTTCTTGGTCTACCAACACAAACTGTTTGGTGATCTTCTGATATGAGACATTTCCTAAACCTCTCAGTTGCCCTTTTCTGCACCCATTACAGTTTGAGTACACTTTTCTGAGTAACCAGAATTGGACATGGTTACTGCTGTCACAAATAATTTCTACAACAGTATCACTACCACTTTTACTGAAAATATCTTGTTTGATAGACCCTAAATCAGATTAGCTGGTTTTACTGACATATCGCATTAATGACTCACACTTAACATAAGATCAATAAGCACTTCCGAATTCTTATCCTGTGTTGCATCCAATGCTGAACCCATCAGTTTATAGCTTACTTTAATTTGAAAAGTATTTTACGGTTCATTTTAATCTGAAAAATATGTTTATACAAATAAGACCCATAAGGTATGTGAAAGATGAGACATTAGCTTAGTATATGCATTGGTATTTGCCAGAAGGCTTATATGTAGTCTTGTATGAATATAAATATGTATATCCACATATTATTATGTATTTTCTAGTGTGTAAAACTATTCTTATAGTTTATCATCACTCTTATTATTATTTATGTAATTAAATGCATCCTTCATACAGCTCCTCTCTCTAACCTACCACATATTCCTGTAAAATCAGATCTCCTACTTGACAAGATAATATATTGCTGTCACCCTACTGAATATTAGTATAATTCTGATTTTAGTTTACCAAAATGACAAATGCAGCTACTTTATAGCTGCTTTGGACCATAAGACATTTTGAAATTTATTTTGCCACTGAATCAGTACTGAAGCATATATGCATGAAAATTTGGCTTTTAATATGTGAGGTGGTTTTGCCCCTTTTCTGTTGTGGGAAATTTGGTTATAAATTTTTCATGACATAGTTCTTTTGTCTGTCAGCACCTTTTACTTTGAGAAAAAAGTCTTCTTGACAGCCACTTTGAGCCTGCTGCTCCAGAGTTTTTACTCGTCACAGTAAAAAAAAGTTCAGGAATAATAAAAAAAAAAAGGAAGAAATACGGACAAAAATAAAGATAATTTAAGGAAATACTTCCTTCTTTTTTGTTTTTTAAAAAGTACTAGATATGAGATATCTGTCTTCACATAAAATGAAATGAGGAAATGTTTTATGGTTCAGGAAGAAAACAGAAGACAATGTTTGTAGCTGCAGGCCAAAGGCTCCAGTATTGTCTGCATTCCACATTGCATCCAGGATTAAAAGCCTTTCCCTTGGAGGAAGCAGACTGAGAAACAGTAAGGCCCTAGCCCATCACAGAGTGACACCTGTGCTTAATCTTACGAACTGTAAAAGCAGGGCTTTTTCTGGTACAGATACTCCAGGTGTACACAGAGCTTGTCACAGGTCAAAACCAAGCTTACCCTTCAGGGCTAACTGGTATGTATTGCACTACCACCATTGTCAAGAAAATTAATGTAATGCTAGCTTGTCTCTGTACATATGCAACAGCTTTGGTATAAGTAATTCTATTACTCGTACCAAAAGGGAGAAAGAAATATACAGTTCAGTGCTCTAGGTGACCTAGTTGTACAGAAGTATTGAACTCTCCTGGTCTTTAGACAATGAGTAAGTTTCCTCAAAATACTCTTCGAAAGACTCAGCTTTCAGTACTAACAGACCAAGAAAAAAGCAAGTTCATCTATTATCTAGATATAGGTAGGGGGGACTTAAGTGCAGATGCATTGCATTGCATCTCTGAAAGGTGGACAGTATCTCATGAGAAAACAAGGCTTGCATTTTCCAGAGTCCATAACAACTTCTTTTGTTTAATCTAGGGTGAATGGTTATTGACTGTTGTCTCTTGAAAACTTGCCTGACTGCCATTCCAAGGAAGTGAGTACCTCCATCCTCCTGAGGACATCAAAACAAGGCAAACATGACAGCCTGAGTACAGATCAATGCCACAGAGAAAGTTGCTCTCTTTCCTCCAGAGCAGTGCCATCAGCAATACTGTCATATCTCACAAACCTAGAAATTCCAGTTTCAGAGTTAATTTGAGAAGAAGGGCTTGTTTTCTAGGAAAAAAAACACCTTCCATTAGATAAGCCACCAACGTAAAACAACGCATGAAACTCAAATCCAAAAAGACCCCATTTTCAAATTCTACATGTAGTTCACACCTGGGAACAACTAGTCTCCAGCTTACTGATTACAGAGTTCATTGCATGTATCCAATTTTCCATTCATATGATTAGAACCTTTTTAAAAGAAAAGGTACTTGCCAGCATGGCTACGGAATGTAAATCACCTAATATAAAACATAAATAAAACATAAATAAATCAGAAAAAAATCTGGGTTTCCAGTCCTTAAAGCTAAAAGGAAATAGCTTTACACATTTCATTAGACCTTGTAAGAGAGACCCAACTTCTCCTCAGAACTCGGATTTTAATCATTCTGCATGAAATTATTTCCGTTGCACAAGTGGGGATTTTCCTGTGTGAGTTACTTTCTATTTTCTTCATTCCTTGCCTGCAGTCCTTCTTTCATTGTCAGAGTCCTTGAACAGTGCTTCCTGTCAGTCCTTCCTGTCATCATTCTGTGATCAGCCAAGTCTCTCAAAAATCATCTTCAGTTTCTGCAGAAATTAACTGTCTGTATAATCTGTTGTTATTCATAAATGTAGATAAGGATAAAGAATTGCTGGGAAAACACCATTGTTTTAGGTTACCTTCCTGCAACAAACGTAGCTGAAGAAAGAGAATGAATGACAAGGAACAGTAACTCTGAGCAATTCAAGTAGCCAGGCAAAATATAGTTAGCCAGCAACAATTGTGAATATTTCAGTGGCTTTTGTAGTCTACAGAGATGGTTAACATCCAGATATTACAGCAAAGAGGAATGGTTTTTTTCATGTCTTTACCTCTTCCTCATTATATCCCACTGGTCATGGTCACTCAACAGTGAAGATGAGCAACAATGAAATTCCCAGTTTCATGGGAATTTCTGATGGTTCTAGGGGCTGGGAGAGTTCTGAAAAATAGAACAAACACAATAGAATTCACAATTTCATTTGAAATGTTGAAAAAAAAATTTTTGGTGGATATATGATTTTTGGTGGACACTGTTTTATAACATCAGCGCACTCTGTTCTACCCTTGGAGCATTACCGAAACACATAATTCGAAAAAGAAAAAAGACTCAGTAAAATATGCCAAATTTTGAGAGTTTTATGCTTTTTGCATTATAATAAAGACAAGAATGTTCCTTAAAATTTTATCCACAATTCCTTTAGCTAGGTATAGTAGCCATGCAGTCAGAGAAACATTTTTGTAAAAATTCTGTTACTTCACTGAAAACGGAATGATTCCACTCTTATGAATAGGAAGGTGTCACAAGTCCCCTTCACCTAAGCATTGTTGATTGAGAAAAAATGAGAAGAATGGTTCAGCTGCGGCATGATGTTGGCTGCTTCCTCATTCTGAAAGGAGTATAAATAAATATGCTGGACTCTACAATCTCAAGTTTAAAACCTGTATGTGAAAGAAACACTCTCATCTTTCTCCTACTGTGTATTTTATAAGATTGATGATAAACTTTCCCTTGTGATCTTGTATGTCATCTTCACAAGACTGGATATAAGATTCTGGAATCCATTCCTTGTGGAAATGGAATGGAATTTTATATTAACTAGAAACTTTTTTTTTCTTTATGTGAGTTTTCATAGCTCTTTGCAAGTAATTTTTTTCTTTTTGGTCAATAATATTATAAAATTAATATTTATTATTTTAGAGTTTTCTTTGCCTTTTACTGTCCTCCCACTTATTATCTGTTTCTATGTGCCTAGAGAAAACTATCTGAGTGCTTTCACATGTCCAAACTGGGGTTTTTCCCAGTTTGAGAAGGAAGTTAGGGTAAGGAGAAGATAATGATTTCCTTCTCAAGTTCAGCATTATGCAACACAGATGCATTTCTAACACTAACATTGATCTTTACTGGGTTTTCATCAATACCAAAGGTACGCAGTGTGATTTCCTAAATGTAGTTCATCTCAAACAGTTGCTGAACCCCAACAAAGACTTATATTTATATCACAATTACATTTCAATGACAATGATGACATCACCATGAATTACATGTGTTTAACAATAAGAAAGCCATGACATAGATGTTGCCTCTTCTTTGCACATAGAAATTTCTTTTAAAGACATAATGATCATATGAAAAAAACAAAGTCAGTTATTTCCAAATATGGCAAATAAATCCATGTTGCCATCTTGTTATGAACAGAATGCCTATTAAATCTGTGGAGAATGACATCTCTTCCATACTCAGTCTGTCACCATCTTACTAAACCCTTCAGCTACACATGAATTCAGATACTGAAACACAAATTATGGTCAGCAATAAGCTGCAGCTCGTGTTTTTATCACCACCGAAATGAGGAGCAATACCTTAATGAAATCAACATTTTAGTAGGCAAGGCAAGCTAACTATTTCCACAGAAACTGTTTTGCATTTCTGGAATCGTCTCTGTTTTCCCTGCCTAAACTCCAGGCAAGGATTAACACTCTGCAGCTCCAATTCCACAAACACAGACAGTCACTCACCACTTTCCCTCCCCAGCTCAAAGCACCCCTCAGTCAGAGGTGAAAGCAAGCTCCTACAGAGGAGATTTTGTCTGTCCCAAGACTACTCCATTCTCCCCCATTCCAGTAACCTCTGTAGGTAACTATTAACAGCTCTAACAAGTCTTGCTGAGTGGATCACTTTTACATTTTGTCTCCAGACTGCCATATTTTTAAATTTGCAAGTAACACATGTGCTAGTCTATAACAACCATCTAAGAGTTAGATAGGCTGGACTGATACAGAAACTCAACAGATAAAAACTAATGGACTTGCTGAAAAGGCAGATATATTGAAAGCAGAAGAGATACCTGAAATGAGGGGATTTTTTCTTTGCTTTAAGTTCTCTCCCTAAAAGGCATTTCTCCTCTGCTAGGCATAACAAGCAACTCCGCAGTTATTACATGGAAATAAAAAACAGGACTTTAAAGACAAAAGTCTGACAAAAAGAAAAAAAATTCATTCTTTCACAGTCCTGATGTTAATTACTTTAGGCTGTACTAATATGGAAACAGGTGCAGTTCAGCAGTTTTAGCACTTATAAATTGCAGCAAATCATGCCTCTCTCTAAATCTCCCTAGCTTACGGTTTTGGAAGGATACATTCCAAAAACGCAGTGCCTTACAACACCATTCATTTCTGCAGACCCAGCACACATTTTGTTTTAATAAAGAAAACATTAGATTGCGAAAATTCTACCCCTTAAGTGAAATGGAAACTGTCTTTAAATAATGAAAAAGTTTGCCTATTCCTCGTGTGGGTTGAGGTTTTTTATGGATTGCTCAGGACAGCATGATGTGTCTAAGTGAGAAACCTAGAAGGGAGACAACTGAGGAAGGCTTGTTAGTGAACTGAGTTCTCTGGAGTAGAAATAATTTCTCCTCCTTCAATTTTTCTGGTGCTCTGGGATGTTTATTTTCCCTAATTTTTGTCACGAGGCTTCAAATAAATCAGTAGAGGCTTGCCTTTCTTTTCAGGCTGTTTTTATAAAATTAGACACATTCAGTGCTGCTTGCAAGATTCTCCCCTCCACAAGAAACAAACCCTGTGCACACACACACACACACAACAGCATCTTACTACTAGACAGAGATAAATTCCTCACCACTGTGATCATCAGACACTAAGCCAAACTCATCTTCTTTTCTTTCCTTTTTTTTTTTACCCCACTCTGTTATTCATAGAGACCACAGGTGAACCAAGAGAAAATTATTACAGTGTGATGACTGCTGAAATGATAGAAGGTAAAGAAGATGGATTATCACGGTGCTGACATGATTTGTATGGATTTCCAGAATTAAGCTGTTCACTTAAAGTGACCGTCTTCTTTGCACCCACGATATTGCAGCTGCCCTAGTAATAACCTTCATCTGCACTTGTGAGCCAAGTGAGCAGAGCACGTTTCCCATTACCTGTCAAGCGAGTATGTAGAGTTCTTCTGGCCCGCAGTAATAGCAGGGCTGCTGGTGAAACAGAGCAATAAACACCTAGTGACAGGGCTGTAGCGTGAAAAGATCTCATCACCTGCCATTAGCACGCTGATGAATAATGCAGCATTTTCGGTGGCAGATGTCAGGGGTGGGAGGAAGAATCACTTCTGTAAATGCTCTGGTGAGCACTTCAGCACAAAGTGAGAGGTGATAGCAACAGATGCATGTGACAAAATTACACTTGCTATTGTGTTTTAAAAGAAATGGGAACATTTACTTCACAAATAGCTGGCAGGCTTTCTCTCTCTCTCTCTCTCTCTCTCTCTCCCTTTCCATTTTCCCCCTTCCCCCCCATTCTCCCCCCTCCACCTTTTTGTTCCCTCAGAGTCAAAAGACGCTGCAAACTATCAAACTAATTCACATATTGCTAAGCATTTACAGCTTCCAGCTTAACCACTGTGTAAGGGGCAGTGGGACTTGGCAGTCCAACCAGTTAAGTGCTTTTTCCTGCAGACCCAAATTGGTAAAACAATTGAATAGGCAAGATTAGAAATAATAATAATAATAATAATAATAATAATAATAATAATAATAATAATAAATCTTTTTTTCTATTTAAATTCCCTTCCCTCTGTGCATTTCTTTTCTCTCTTTCAAAAAATCCTACAAGCTACTGTAGAAATGACAGCACCAAATGAAGCAACAATTCCTGGATTTCATGCAGTTAAATCCCTCAGAGGCTCTGGCACCAGTGAAAAAGGTCTCACTTTAATGTTAACATTATCAAGAAACCTCCTATTATTCCTCCCATTCCACTCACCCATTTTGCTGCTGTAAATAAGGCAAAGAAGTGACATAGCAGTAGCACAACTGGTTCCTGGATATGAGGGAAACCCCTCTCTGGTAATCTAAATCAATTGCAGATATTGCTAATTGTTGATAATTATTTTTTTCACTTGAGAGAAACCACACACCCAGATCAAGTCCTTGTTAATGTCAAAAGGTTTTGCATGATGGGATAGTAAAGGACTTCCAAGCTGCCACAATGACTTAATTCCCTGTACCTACAAGCATAGAGCTCAGAGAGCACTCAGTTGAATTTTACAGAAGTTTTACGCCATTGTTTTCTTGTAGAAAGAGTTCCTCAGTGCTAGATATGAATGAGGCTCAAAATTTGTCATATCTGACACCTACATACTGGGGGGGAAAAATATGAATTCATAACCAATAATAATATTATATGACTGAAAGATTCTTCTTGGCACATGCTATCACCTTGTCTGGCGAATCACAGATTCTGATGATTTAAAGCAACCAGTCCCAAAATAGAAATGTTTTCCGATTGCCTTCAGACTTCTGTTTTCAGTGTTATTTTGAGCCAAACAGCTCTTTTTGGTCAATTTCTGCCACTAGGCGCAATAACTTATTAACATCAAAGGCCCTGGGTAACACGATACCAGAAATGGTGAGATTTTAATATAGAAAAGACCTGAGCTTCTGAACACCTGCACTCAGTAAGAGCTGGATACAAAATGGTCATCATGTGTTTGATGCCTGTAGGACAGCTGAGAAGAAAAAGGAAGAACTGTTGGTTCTACTAGAGGATGGTAATGCTTGAAAACCTTATTGGAACAGGTGAGTCACAGGATGGCAGAGATGTTGCCATTGCTCAGAAGAGCCTTGCTCTTGTGCAGGTGCACTGCACAAGCCACAAAAGTAAATCATGTCAGGAGTCCTTGTTTCTACCCCCTGCAAGCCATGCACATAATTATATTCTCGTAATTTTCTGATTGGTTACTGAAAGGCTAGGAAAGGCTCCTGAGCTATATAAGCTGGGCATTAAAGAGCTCTGAAGGGGTGAAAAAAAATGCCTCCATTGTTAAATGGGATCCTGGAAAACACGTTGCAGGAGAGAATCTGTCTTCTGGTCACCTTTTTTGGCTGCAGTTTTTATTGCCTAAGTTCTTCTGCCACTGCCTGTTCAAGTGCTCTCCTGTTTGCCAGGGCTCTGTCAGAAAGACACAGTGAGACTTAGACAAGGATGCAACACTTCAGCAAAACAAAACCTGTCAGATGGGCAATGAAATGGGGAACTTCCTTCAAGTGATAAAAATGCATTACTAAAACCAGAGTAGGCAGAGCATAAGTCCCACAAAAAAGAGAGAATGTTCTTTAAGAAGAAAGGCATGTAATCAACATGAATCAGGGATAATCAAGACAGGGAAAATACTCATAAAAAGCCCATATCAACACAGTTCTAATTAGCACAGGGTTACTTTGAACTGTGATTTAAAGACTGCGTAGAATTAAGAGGAACAGAGACATGGTTACAAATAAATCTGGCACACAGGAGCTGTGCCTGCTAACACAGAAAGTTTCAAAGGATGGGTATAAATAACACCAGTTTCCTCTGAGGGAGAATAATGAATAATCTGGTAAAAAGATCACCACCACTTCACCCTCACCACCCAGTCTATTTATTGGGAAAATTTATGCCAAACTCAAAAAGTGAACCCACTTTGGTTTGGCATTTCTCTTTGTAGTAGGTCAGATGATATGGAAGTAGTGTTGTAAACAATATGTTTGTAACTGATGTGGATAGTAAGTGAAAGTTACAGGAAAGAAAAGACGTCTCTCTTCGAGGTTTAGGTTTGAATCCCCTGCAGATAATCTTTGGGTTAGCTAAGATTTTGCTTTTCAAACTTGAAATGTAAAAGAAATATGATAAATTGGAAAACAAATGTAAAAAGAAAAGTAGCTATTTCATATAGTCTCTTTTTCTATAGGGGATCAGCTTGAGATTCTCTAAAAATAGAGGGTTTGCTGTTTTGGTAATTATATACCTTCCTGGAAAACTGCTGTATTATAATATTTCTCTTTTTTTTTCTCGTAATTTCATAGCTTTTTAAGAAGAAAATACACATCACCTTCCTTCTAAACTTGTAACTCTTCATTGCTGCACTTACTGTTCAATAAACTTCCCAACAGGTGGTGTTCACAGAAGTTTTGTAAATGTCACAAGAATCCAGAAGAAAAGACATTAAAAACTAAAAAAGTTTTGATAAAAAGCAACATTTGCCATGTGTTTTGCGCCCTACTATTATTCCCACCAACATGTAAGTCTAAAAAGGGCCACCTATTATTGTAGTGATGTATCTAAAAAAATCTCGAGTTGACTGTAATAATCTCCATTATGTATAATGACCATTTTGATAATAGTCTTTAGAAGAGGTAATGGCCCCTCTGAATGGTTATTACCTGTCTGTTCATGCTGGAAGCAAGATGCAGAAGCCAAAGGGGACAGTGAAATGGTCCTTGTAGCGCAGTCTGAAGGAATAAGAAATATTTAACAGAATGCAAGAAACAGACAAGCAAGCACCTTTGCTTGTAAAACTG
>VZTZ01015941.1:711-20323 GCA_013400955.1 Drymodes brunneopygia
TTTTGGCAATGTAAAAGATGCGCACAGCTACGCCACGATCAAAATCCAAAAATTCCTCAGATTGTTTCTTTTTTTTGGGCTGGTTTGGATAAAGCAAAACCCACCAGAGCCAGCAATTAACGTGTAACCTTGAGTGGATAATGCAAGGCTCAGCTGCCAATACCAATTCCAGGGCACCTCTAAAAGCCCAGCTCCCATTTCCCTTTTAGATGCCAGGCTGAGCAGAAAGAAGAAATCAAACCATGCTCCCCCAAAATCCCTGCATTTGGGATCCCAGGGAAGGAGAACACCCCACCCCTGAGCTGAGGACTGAATTAATTAATGAGTGGATAATTAAATGTGGCACCTCCATTCTCTGCAGCTTCACATCCTGCCCCTTGCTCTCTGGAGGATCTTTGGTTTCCAGGACTTTTCCTTTTCTCTTCCCAACTGGATCAAGGCTTGGGACCCCCTCAGCCCTGGAATCTCTGGAAAAATTATGGGGAATATGATGTAGAAAACATTGACCTCAAACCCATGAACATTTCACTTCCCCATGCAGAATCCAGAGGTCAGGGAATAGGGCTGCATTTTTCAGCTCTTTTTGCTATTTTTATTTCCTTTCCTTCCCAATTCCCCCCTCTTTTCCAGCCTTCCCAGCTCCAGGACTCAGGGAATGCCAAACTCCCACCCGTCCCTGAGCAAACACAGCAGCAGCTTGTGCTCCATCCAGGCTGCTTTTCCAGCAGCTCTGCTCCTGCCTGAAGGTGCCTCCCCCTGCTCCAGCATTCTGTTTGAAGGGAGAGGAGAAAATTCCACTCATTTCACTGGCAAATTCTCTGGGAAAATAGGGGAGCACTTGGCTCCCCTCCTTTTTCATTTTTCTTGCAGTGAAACTCCAATGTAATGGGCTCAGTGATTTATGGTTGAAACAGGAGGGAGCACAGGGATGCTTTGATACCTGCCCAAATTCCTGGCTGAATCACAAAACCCCTTCCATGAGGTTGGAGGTTCCTCCCAAATCTCTGCTCCCCAACTGCACCAATTTTTGGACAGGAAAAAAACCTTTCCTCCAGCCCCACATCTCCACGGGGAGAGTCCCTGTGGCTTCTGGGGTGTGTCCAAGATGGGAATTGCTGTTCCCAAAGTGGATGAAGGGTGCAAAGTGTGAGCCCAGGGGCTGTGGGGATGGTGGGTGGCTCAGCTCAGCAGCCAGGGCAGTGCCAGGGCAGTGCCAGGCNAAAATCCCATCTAAACCTTCCCTCTTTCAGCTTAAAGCCATTCCCTGTGTCCTGTCCCTCCATCCCTTGTCCCCAGTCCCTCTCCAGCTCTCCTGGAGCCCCTTCAGGCCCTGCAAGGGGCTCTGAGCTCTCCCTGGATCCCTCTCCTCTCCAGGTGAGCACCCCCAGCTCTCCCACTGAAGAAGAGCCCCGTTCTTGCCATCAAACCAAGCACAATTCCACATTTTCCAGGTCTTTGAGACACCAGGCCCAACCTAAGGCACAATTTCTGCTCCCAACTTTACACAAACACCACAGCCCAGAAAACCTCCCAGCAGAGAAAAGGAATTGCTTTTTCCAAAGTCACTTTTCTGCCACGGAGCCCACGGAGCAGCTGAGACCAAACTGAACACTGATTTCTCTCTGGATGCTTCTGATGGAGCTTCAGGAACTCCCTGTCTCTTCCCAAGGTTTCTGTGTTTTATATTCCCTGCTCAAACACTCCCACAGATCTCTCTGCCCACCTCCACAGGGACCACAAAGTCAGCAAAGACAGAAATTTCTTTAAAAATCCCATTATTTCCGTTTTTTTTTTTCCTATTATTTCCCTCTGAGGAGCAACTTGATAATGGGCTGCTTGGAAAAAAAAGAGCAACAATGAATCCATTTGCCAACTGTACACACCAATAAACTCATGGAAGGAAGTTTATAGCCAGTGAACTGAATATTTTTGACAACCAGAGCTCAATAAAATGTAAAAAATATCTCAGCACAGCCTCCTGTAACACCAGTAGGAAGTAAGTGCCTCATCTTTTCAAAGAAGGCATTTTACTTTCATAATTTTTTTAATTGATGGTCGATTCCTTTGGATTTTTTTTTTTCTTGGAGAGCTTCTGAGCTCACACAATTAAAGGCAGGCAAACACATCCAATTTCCAGAGGAACATTAATTACAGCCTGACAGAACTTCCTGCCCCCTTTGCTGCAGGAACAGGCTCCTCAAACCAATGCCCATCCTGCTCCATTGGATGTTCATGAGTGGTTTAAGCTGCATTAATTCATGTTTTGCCTGGGCTGGAGCTGCTGGGATTGTTTTACCTCTCTGGCTGCTCCATGGTTGGGGATTCCACATGGAATTTGTGTCTCACTGCTCTGGGATTGTGCCTGGGTCCCTCCTCATTCCCTCAATATCCTGCTTAGGAATTCTTTTTGGAGCCCAGGAAGGTTTTTAGTTAATTTTCTGGGTTTTCCACTGGGAAGGATGGAGAGAGGAAACTCACCTGAAATCGGGATTGCAGCTCTGAGGAAACGCCAGCACAGCCATGGAGGAATGAAAGAAATTTGGGAAGAGCAGCCAGCAAGAGGAGAACACAACCAAAAACACCTGGATAGGAACCAGAGTCACATTTGGGTTTGGCTTTGCTTTCTCCTTGTAAGGACTCCCTTAAATGCTGATGACAAATCTGCTTAATCTCCCTCCTCTCTTTTCTATTTCTTTCTTCTACCTCACTTTATTTTAAAATAAAATCTATCGACTCCAGCACATGGACTCTTAAACTCTCTTCTCTCTTTTCTATTTCTTTCTTCTACCTCACTTTATTTTAAAATAAAATCTATTGACTCCAGCACATGATCTCATGTGCAGCTTAATCTGGGCAGAGAAATCTCTCAATATTTGGGTCTCAGCATCATCCCAGGGGTCAGGACGTGTCCCCAGCCCTGCAGTCCTCAGGCCCCTTCCTTACTGGGAAATGAGTTCTTTAATGCAACCACTTCCCTTGGAAGGGCTTGAAATCAATGCCACACATGCTGGAAATGAAAAATAAAAAGTGCCATTCCATAGAGAAACACAATTTACAGTAATTATTTATGTCTGCAGAATACCTATGGAAAAAAAATCCCAAGGGAAATTAAAAATCCTATCAATAATCTCACTGGAGAAGAGCTGGAGAGACCCCACACAACAACCATGTATTTATTCTGATCCCCACCTTTCTGCATCCCCAAAAAGATGGGAATTGCAAGCCTGAAATTCAGTTCAGAGCCACGGGAAGTACAAAAGGAGGACGAGAGGAAATTGAAATGTCAGCACAGCTGAACCTCAGGCTTCCCATTCCTGCTAAAAACCCAGGGCAGAGGAAAACCCTGAATTTCAGTGCCCAGCACCACCTGAATGCTGGGTCTGCTGTCCACGGGGGAACCTCTGCATGTGCTCCAATTCATTGATTGATCTCCAATTTATTGATTAATCTCCAATTTATTGGTTGATCTCCAATTTATTGATCTATCACAGGGCAAGGTGAGGATGGGAACTGGAAAAGCCTCACCTGGTTTGTGCAGGGGATCCTGGCTTCACTCCACACCAAACTTCTGGCACAGGGTGGTCCCCAAAAGGCCACAAGAAAGGACAAAAGAAAGGTCACAAAAAAAAGAAAGGCCACAAGAAAGGACAGGGAAGATGTTTTAACATGAAGGAAGAAGGTGGAGACCTCAACCGGTCAGTGAAATGAGAAATATCCCATTAAAATGTGTGTTTGATGTGTGTGTACACACGAATCTCTTACACCATAAATATATTCATTTTCATTGCAATTTTCCCATCCTTTTCCTCTGTAAAGTCACCCAGAACTACAGCCCAGGTAAAGAAAAATGCCTGTGTTGAGACAAAACTGAATTTAAAACCGTTTTTACCCTCAGAATTTGTGGCATCATGATCTCAGTAATCATAAATGTCAATTACAGGAACCAGCTCAAGGGGTGACCTTTGTGTTGAGCTTTCTGATGAAAATAAATGTGATTAAAAAGCAAACAACCCCCTCCCCACAAATCGTGGGTGGTTCTGTGCACCTGTAAAATCCACCCTCACTCCCACGCTGACACTCAGGGAAATGGAATTAAGGAATCTCCTTTTTATCCTGGCTCTGTGAGTTAACTTTCTCAAAGTAAATTCAGGAAGTGAAAATTAGTGGCCACTGAAAATCTGTTTTTTCCCCACTCTCCAGGAACCAGACACCTCTGAATTGCTCCCTGCAGGGAGATTTGTGTCCCAGAGCCCTGTGGAGCTGCTCTCGGGTGTGAGCAGAGGGACAGCACTGGGGGAGGTGAATCCCTGGTGAAAACCTGGCCCAGGTGGACCCTGCCAATTCCCTGGCCAAGGATTCCCATGGAGAAGATGGATGGGTCAGCTCTGGCAGCAGAAATGTTGATTTGAACGAAGGCTGAGGGGGATTTTTGGGCGTGGAGGCAGCAGGAGGGGGTGCAGAGGTGATGAACAAACCAGGTGATCCCATCTCACCTTCACCTGCAGGAACCAAAACACTCCTTGAAGCCTTTTAGGGATGAATTCCCACAGGAATGGGGCAAGATGGAAGGGACAGGAGATCCCAGCACTGGGTAAAGCCAAAGAAGTTTCTTTTCTGAATTATTTCACAACGAGCTCTCCTGCATGAGCTCAGCTGAGCCCCAAACAAGGTGCCAAGGAATTCCCGTGGCACTGGGATGCTCTGATTCCCAACTGGAGTGAAAAGAAGAGAGCAAACCACGGGCAATAACAGCTTTCCATGCATTGTTCACTGCCTGCAAGGACTCTAAGAGACGGGACCGAAGCCCCTCATCTATGGTCTGCCTCATGACCATCGGCCAGGGCAGAGACTGATCACCCAAAGACCCCAAAAAGGGGAAAAAGGACTTTTGCACAAGGAAGTCCGGGCCAGATCAAGGTGGGATGCCTGCCGAGTGCAGAGGTGTAACTGGTACAAAACCAGGTGCAGGCCACAGTGTACTGCGTCGTCCTTGCTGTCAAAGCAGAAAGGACTGCACGGGATGGTTTGTACTGTACACCTGACAGAACAATGGGCCTTGTTTCCCCCACCTTTTGCCAGCTGCCCCCCGCTTTTGAACAGTTTTCCCCAAAACAATGGGACTCATCTCCCCACCCCTTGGCCGGGTTCCCCTCGCTCTGCACCCCTCAGCCTGCTGCACCCCGCTCCTGAAGAGAATTGCCTCACCTGTTGGCGAGCTGCCCCTCGCCTTTGAAAAGACTATAAAGAAACTCTCTGAGAAGACCCCTTGGACATCTCCCCATGGACCAAGACGAGTCTATTGGGACCGGGCCACGAGGACTCCATCTGTGCCGTGGTAGCTATGACCCAACCCAACTCTCTCTCTCTCTCTCTCTTTTTTCCTCCCTCTCTCCCTCTTCTATCACATAAATCGTGTTGTTGGCACTCAATAAAAGTGCTTTTGATTTTGGTTTAAACTTAAAATATTTTGTCCCTGTTTCCTTTGCACTCTGAGATTCAGTTAACGAACCATCACGACTCCCGCTGGTACCAGCGGATCGTGACAAGGACTCAGCTGCTGGCTGTGCTGAAGGGTGCTGATCCATTCTGGGAGCTGTTGGGTTGTAAAAGCAGTGACAATTCAGCTCTGAGGGCCTGATTTTCAATCCCCAGGCTCAGCTTGCAGATTTGTAAAACACACAGACAGATGAGGTTTGGAGTTTGTGCTCTGAGACCGACTGGAGAGAGCAGCTCTTGTCTGAGGAGTCTCCCAGGGCTGAATTGTAACGCTTGCACGAGCACAGGAATTTGCTGAGGACGCGTGAAAACAAACACACGATCAGAAACACAATTTACAGGCACCCACCCAAAGGTCGATGGCAAAGCTCTTCCCATCCTTCAGGAAACAAATGGAACAGAAAAAGAGGAGAACTCACCAGCACCCCAGCACGAGCTCCCTGGCAGCAGCAAGAGTAAAGCAATTCTCAATCAAACACAAGATTTGTAGAATTAAAGTTGTAACGCGTTATTGACTGACTGTGGATTTCTGACTGACTGCAGCCTGCCTGCTCCTCCTCAGCAGGGATTGTGTGAACAGAACAGAGAGGGAAGTGCAGGGTGAGACCCAACAGTAAATCCTGAGCCACTCCAGGAAGAAAAGTGTGTTTGTCTGATCCAAAGTGACACCGTGGTTTCAGGCAAAAACACGAGAATATTTGATTGACCACTGGAGCCACTTTGGATGAGAAGGGCAATTTTTCTGCCTTTGGATCAGCAGTGTTGTTTCACTGCTGGGTGAAGTCACTTCTGCTCGGAACTTGCATGGTGTAGCAGGTACCTGAGGTGGAAAATACGACAGAAAAGTCATTTGTTTTCTGAAACATTCACTTAGAGACACCCCAGCCATCACTGTGGGCATGGACAGCACACAGGGATGGATGTTCTCAGTGCTGGGATTTTTTTTAGCTCTGACCTGCAGGGACAGCCACAACAGCACAATAAAAGATTTCAGTTTTCCCATGAGCTCCCCCTAAAATTGTCCTGAAAAACAGAAAGTGTACATGCAGCCCCCTGCGTATTTTTACATGCAGAAAAAATATCAGAAACAGGAGTGGGAGGGGCACAAAAAGTATCAGAAACAGGAGTGGGAGGGACACAAAAAACATCAGAAATGGGAGTGGGAGGGGCACAAAAAGTATCAGAAATAGGAGTGGGAGGGACACAAAAAACATCAGAAACAGGAATGGGAGGGGCACAAAAAATATCAGAAACAGGAGTGGGATGAGCAGAAAAAATATCAGAAACAGGNGTGGGAGGGGCACAAAAAGTATCAGAAACAGGAGTGGGAGAGGCAGAAAAAATATCAGAAACAGGAGTGGGATGTGCACAAAAAATATCAAACACAGAATGCAGTAGCTCCCAAAATTCTGCAGAGAGGAAATCAAAATCGTAATACCCAGGGAAATCAAAATCATAATACCCAGGGAAATCAAAAATACCCAGGGAATATATTAATTTTCTTAGACAAGCTTTTAAAATAATAGTTTATTTTTTTTTTTTGAGTCAGTGGTATATTTAAAAACAATCTACTGTAAGAGTAAAAAGATTGTAGATAATAAAAAAAACCCAAAGTGTGATGACAATAAAAAAACACTAGAGTATAAAGTTAGTCTCCTTCCTCCCTCCCAAAACCCCCATCCCATCAGCCCAATATTTCTCAGAGCTTAATATCGGGGAAAAAAATGCTTTTTTTCTTTACACTTTCAGCAATTAGGAAATTAAGAATACACAAAGCATTCTTTGCAGGCACATGAAGTCATTATGACGCGAAAAGCAGGCACCATAAAAATTAAAACATTCTAAAAACCATCATATATACAAACACTGTACAGAATGATGGCACAAGGACAAAGGAATTCCGTTCAGTCCATCCTAATCCAACATGAAATATTACACAAGGAAAGAAAGGAAAAAGCTCTTCTTGTTTCTGTACTTAACATTTAGGTTCTGAATGACCAGGGGTCTCCTCCCTGCCCACTCTTTCCTCTCCCACAGCCTCGTGCTGTTGGCAGCTCCAAGGTTTCCTTGTTTTCCCCCTGATGGACACACCCAGGAGATCCAACTGAATAAAAATGGCAGTGGGTGATCACCAATGATTGATTTTACTAAGCCAATTAATCACAGATAATTGAGTTGGGAGGGATCCACAGGGATCATCCAGTCCCACCCCAAAATCCCACCCTGGGCACCCCTGGCAATGTCCAAACCCTCCTGGAGCTCTGTGGGGCTGTGCCCATTCCCTGGAAAGCCTGGGCAGTGCCCAGCATCCTCTAGGGAAGAACCTTTCCCTAAAATCCAACCTAAACCTGCCCTGGGACAGCTCCAGCCCTTCCCTGGGTGCTGTCCCTGATGGTGACAATGAGGAGTTCAGTTCCTGTCCCTGCTCTCCCCTCAGGAGGATGCTGATGACCCAACGAGGTCTGACCTCGGTCTCCTCCATGAACATTCCAGCTGCTCCTCAAAGCCCATCCCCATCCTCGTGGCCTCCACTGGACACTCTCCAAGAATTTGATATTTATTTATATTGTGGACAGTGCCAGCCTGGTGTCACCCTTTGTGCCCAACCCCTGAGCCAGCTGCTCACCCATCCCTTGATGTGTTTCTCCAGCTGCAGCACGGACATTTTATCCAGAGGGATCCTGTGGGAGACAGCATCAAAAGCTTTGCAGAAGTCCAAAAAAAAATTCCACCTCCTGGCTGTCCTGGATCAGCCAGCTGGGTCTCCCTGCTGCAGAAGGGAATCAGGTTCCACCAGCAGGACTTTCCCTCATGGAGCTGTGATCCATGACTGCATTGTCCTCCAGGTGTTTTCCAGTACCTCCCAGGAGGTCAATCACCTTTTCCATGGTTTTACTGGGCCTGTACTTTCCAGGGTCCTCCTTCTTGCTCCTCTTGAAAATCAGGACAACATTCCTTAGCTTTCAGTCAACTGGGAGCTCTCTGCATCACACACAAAGCATCAAGAGGAATTCTGTGAGGACATCAGCAGCTCGTTGAGGATTCTTGGATAAATCCCACCAGGGCCCATAGATGTGCAGGGATTCAGCTGGGGCTGCAGATCCTGCAGGATCAGGGAGTTGCTCATTGTCACACTCATGGTCCTCCAGCTCAGGGAGGAATGAAATAAATTTAGGAAGAGCAGCCAGCAACAGGAGAACACAACCAAAAACGCCTGGATAGGAACCAGAGTCACATTTGGGTTTGGTTTTGCTTTCTCCTTGTAAGGACTCCCTTAAACCGAGACCTCTTGGTCTGTGAGCCACGCTGAACACAGAGACAAAGAAGTGTCACACAGCTCTGCCTTGTCCCTGTCCCTGTCCCTGTCTGTGAGCTGCCCATCCCCACCCTGCAATGGGCTGATGCTGTTTTCACACTGCCTTTTGCCATTAATATATTTGAAAAAACTCTTTTTTTTGTCCCCCACAGTTCTGGCAGCTCCAACTCCGTCTGAGCTTTGACCAGATGAGTTTTGTCCCTCTGTGCTGTCCCCATGTCCCCTGACCCTGCTTCCCCTGGCACACACCTTCCTCTTCCACCTGACATCCAAGAGGAGAGCCCTGATCAGCCCAGCCAGCTTAGCCTGACTTCCAACATTTGGGAATTGCTGCTCCTGTGCCCTTGGGAGGTGATGTTTAAAAAGGGACCAGCACTGAGGGACCCCAGCATCTGCAAAAAACATTTTCCCAGGGGACTTTACAAATTCCCTGAGCAGCCTCACGGTCAGAGGGGAGGTTTTGCTGGCACTTTTGCTCCTCTCACCAGAGATTTTAAACTCGATGGCTCCGTGGTCACTGTGGCCAAGACAGCCCCAAATCCCCACTTTGCTCACTGCACTCAGGTCATTTGTAACCAATTTCACAAATCAGTGGTGTCTGATTTTTAACCCTGGCCTAAAATCCCTGTAATTCAGGGAAATCCTACAGCAGCTTCACCTCACTGGGAAACCTCCCCCTGCCCTGAATTCCATGTGAATTATTGTCATTGATTCCTATATACACTGAGATCAGATACAAAAATTCTGCTCATTTGAAACTCCAGAGGTACCCAAAACCTTTCAGGTACGAAATTCCCAGCTCTCATTTGGATCTCCACGTTTCCAGCTCTGTGCCTGGCGTTATCCAGAAGCAGGGAGGTGGTTTAGGAAGAGGTTTTCTGTCAGTTGATGGAGTTCCCAGTCTCAAGTAGAAATCCAGATTCCTTTCAAGTTATGGGAGGGAACAACCCCAGGAAGAGGGGGATGTAGTGTTGGGTCCGACACCGCGGCGAGAAACGGATTTCTTACGGAGTTATCATTGCACTAAATGTTAGATACTGCACACCTGAATGAGGTAAACATTACAGACCATAAAATACTTAGGGAAATGAATTGTTACAGCTTTATCTTTGGGAAAAAAAAAACCAAAAAACCCGCTTCCTCCTTCACTGGACAATCCCAGAGTCAACAGACGTTTGCTTGCGCGTCGTCTTGGGAGGCGGCGGCGGCGGAGTCTTGCTGGGGAGTGGAGGAGGCAGGTGCTGCAAGAAATCAATTTAGGCAGATCAGGTTAGGAATTCATGGAATTCTGGACCGTTTTTGTGTCATCTCTAAGTGCAAGAGGCAGCAGGTAACTCTGGAGCCTCACTAAAACCTCTCCCCGCGGAATCTGCCGCAAGCACCGAACGCTCTCAGCCATCACTTCTAAATATAACTTTTACTTTTGACAATGAAAAAAAAATAATCTCTCAAAGGTTCAGGATTAATTAGCTCAGTATTTCAGGGAAAAAATCTTTTGAAAGTGCTGGAGAAGTTTATAATTCCCCACTTTATATCATGATAAGGTATTGATTTCTTGGTCGGTATCGACTGCCCTCCGCCTCCAGGCACTCAGAGCTTAAAAACCAAGCTGAAGCAACGGCTTCATTGCTTTTCCATTATGTTTTGGATTTTGTACAGTTAGAACAGAAATATTAAAAAAAAAAAACCAACAAAAAGGAAACAATTTAAAATCATTTAGAGAGATAAGTAACTTGCAATTTACTATCACACACACGGTTATAATTAAAATATTCCAAACAGAAATGCAGAACGTTCAAATATTCATATTTTAAATCACTTTACCTATCTCACAACACAACAGCATCCCCAGTCAGAATCACCAGCTAATTGGAGAAATTAAAAAAGCCATTATGGAAATTAAGACCTTTTTTTTCCCTAACGTTGAAACACACAAATGATGAAATCAGTAAGAGCTGGAGAATGCTGGCTTTGCAGGCAGCTTTTGCAGCATTTTGGCCGTGCAGGCAGCACAGGTTTCCCAGGGGCTGAGCTGCACTGTCACAGCTCATCAGTGCTGCTCTGGCTTTGTTTTTCCCTAAGATTCTCCCCAGCCAGGGCCTTTTGTTTTCCTCCAAGCCTAATGATGCTTTTCCAGGAGCTGCTGTTTGTTCCTGTGCTGCCTCACCCAGCTCGGCCCAAATTCCTTGGTCACCTCTGCAAGAACCCCTCAGTGCTGGACAAAATTCCTGAGCAGGAAGATCCTGGTGTGCAAACAACTGAGAAACCCCGTGGAAGTGCAGAGAAACAAAACTGTTCATTCTAAAAGCTGTGCAAGGATGGTGTCCCAAAATAAGAGAGAGGTTCAGGGTGATGCCAGGACATCTCAGCCTCTCCTCTGCTCAGAGCAGCTCCTGCAGCCTCATGACTGGGATTTTTCAGAGATGAGGAAGAGCAGAAGAAGAAGAAGCTTTAAGGTAACTGAACACCCTCTGCCTGGCAGGTTTGAAGCAGTGTGGAGTTAGAAATCTGAGATTTCACTGGATGGTTTTGCTGATCCCAGGCTAAGGAGAAAGGCAGGAATGCAAACTGGCTGAGCCAGGCAGGCTGGATTTTTGCTGGAATCTCTTTCCTGTATCCCACCTGGACAGCCCCACTTCCCAAAGAATTTCACACCTTTCCTCATTGCTCCCACCTCTCTGATGGCAAGGGAAGAGGGATCCCAAAGCACCACCAGATGAGCCAAGCCCTGAGCTTGTCTCTCCATTTCCCAGCCTCTCCAGCAGCACCAAGGCTCCTTCTACCTGCTCCCACCTTCCTCCTTGCCTTCCAAAGGCTCTCTGGCACCTTGGAAATCCATGGCAATCCATGAGAATCCCTGAACCAAAAGCAAAGCACCAGAGCTGAAGCCAAGGGTGAAAAGCTGCATTTCCCTGCCTGCCTGGCAAAGAGGCACCCCCAGCTGGCACTGTGGGGACAGGGGACAGGGGTGGCCCTGGCAGTGCTGGGGGAATGCTGGACTCGATGATTTTAGTGGCTTTTCCCACCCTAAATGATCCCATGATTTCCCCCAGCAGGCTCCAAAGGGGCACTCCTCATTCCTGACTCCCAGCAGGACATGATGACCCCTCTGAGTCAGGAAAGTCAACAGATTCATATGAAAGGCAGGTAAAATAAGGATTTAATTTTTTACTACATGTAAAACTGAAGGTTTTGTTTGGTTTTTAATTAAAATGCCACTGCTGCTCTGCCTCTGAGGTGTCACAGCCAGAACCATGAAATATTTCCTCTACCTGAGCAAATTTCCTTCTTAACTTGGTTAACTCCTGAATCCCTGCTCAGGCACCTCAGGAAGTGTCAGTTGTCATCTGAAGATTCCAAAAGCTTTGAAAACTTGCTTAATTTCAGTCCTGCATCCAGGCAAGAGCTCTGGGAAAGCTCTGGTGATCTGCAGAACATCCAACATCTCCTCATGGATCTGACATCCCCTTCAAACTCCATAAACCACGTGCCCCTCAAAAACACACCACGAAATATAAAACTTTCCTCTCTGCTCTGCTCTCTTTAACTTCATATTCATCATCAGGAAAAAAAAAAAAAACCCACAACCCAACTCTGCTGATAGCATCCTTTGTGCAAATCCATTTTGAATTTAAATAACACTCCATTGGCAATAATTCTCAATTCAATTAGATCAAAGGCATTTCTCAACCAAATGAGCCCCTTCATATTGATCAGAGAACAATCAAATCAGCCCTGAAAACCTGGTTCTGAAAAGCACAGACAATGCAAACACAATGAGGAGAAGCTAAATATACATGCTATAAATAACCAGCTCCAAACCTACCCGAGCTCAGATTCTGCAAGCAAATTAGGCAGAAAGAAATAGCAGAGATAGGTAGATAATTATTGTAATTGAATTTACAATTTCCATTAGAAAGTCGGATAAATTTAGCACATGTTCATTTATGTAATAAGCTCCCAATGAATATATTAAGTAGGATGGGTGATGCTGCTTGTTGGGGATGGAGCAAGACAAAACATTGCATTATGGAGCTGGTGAAACTCCAAACCATCACTCCCAGGGCTGATCCATCCTTCCTTTTATCCCAGGACAGGAGAAATTCCACCACATTTCCCCCCCTCCCTTCAACACCACACTCCCAAAAATCATTAACAGGCTCAGAAAGTTCATTTTTGCTGCGCTTCCCCCCCTTTGGAAACTTTGCAATAAAAATAAGAGTTTGCCTTGATTTTGTGTTTAATTAAGCCTCTCTTTGCTGAGTTTGTGTTAATTGTGAACCTGACTCTTCCCTTTCCTCCCTGACAGACTGACACAGGCTGCTGCTTCACATCCCAACCTATTTTGGGCACAATCCTTGACTCACAGGGACCTCAGGGGAAGCAGAAACCTTATGTAAAAGGCACATCTGCAACACAGAAACAATCTGTTCCTTCTGCTCCAGACATGAAATTGCTCCCATTTATTTGCTGCTTTTTGGTTGTTTTTTTTGGTTTTTTTTTTTCTCTTTCCCTGATACAGGAAAAAGAATCAAGTTTAAAAACATTTGTCTGCCTTCTCTTACAGAGAGATATGAACTGCACTACACCAGGCGTGCTCGGGATGGAGTAAAAATCAATTACAGAAGATGAGAAAATGCTTTTTTTTTTGCTACTCTCAGGCAGCAAAATGAGAGACGAGTTGTTTTTCATTCAGAGAATATTGTTAAAAGAAACAACTCCAAAAAAAAAACCAAACAGAATTTGATTCTTCCAAACGTTCCTGGTGGCACTGCACGAGATTCCTCCCTGTGCAAGGAACTTTCTCTTTGAAATTCAGTGGAAATTGGTAGGACAAGCTCAGGAGATCCAGCGAGAAATCCTTTGGTTGGAAGGATTAAGGGATCTTAATTAGGTCAGAAGCAGGAGAAATGGGATGGAAATAGACCCATCAGGCACCCAGGAGTGTGAAAATGCTCTCAGACACTGAGCTGTTCCTTCAGCTGCCTGACAACAACCTGCAAGGAAAAACAACATTCCAGTGCGAGGCTGTGGCAGAACAACTCTCCCATCCTGCAAGAGGCAGCAGGGAGAACAGCCCAACCCCACTAATGGCAACCCAATTACAGACAGTTTAAGCTAATTGGCAGTCTGACCCAGGGAGCAAAGTTCTGTGCAGAATGCAGCAGGTACCTGATGTGGAACGGCTGCTCAGCCCCTGCTTCATCCATCATCCATCAGAGCCTCGTTTGACTCTGGCACAGCCTCACCTGCCCCTGCTGGAGTGTGCTGGGATCAGGGACAAGGGTTTGAAGGGTTCTGCAGGGATGCACTCGGTGGATTCCCAGATCTCTGCTCCTCCTCAGGCAATGGGAGAGCTGGGATTGTGCAGCCTGGAGAGGAGAAGGCTCCAGGGAGAGCTCAGAGCTCCTTGCAGGGTCTAAAGGGGCTCCAGGAGAGCTGGGGAGGGACTGGGGACAAGGGATGGAGGGACAGGACACAGGGAATGGCTTCTCAGTGCCAGGGGGCAGGGATGGATGGGAGATTGGGCAGGAATTGTTCCCTGGGAGGGTGGGGAGGGGCTGGGCTGGAATTCCCAGATTTGCTGTGGCTGCCCCTGGATCCCTGGCAGTGCTCAAGGCCAGGCTGGAGCAGCCTGGGACAGTGGGAGGTGTCCCTGCCATGGCAGGGGTGGCACTGGATGGGCTTTGAGGTCCCTTCCCACCCAAACCATTCTGGGATTCTGTGACTTCCCCCAGGATTTCTGGCAGGTCCTGCCTGGGGGATGCTCCCGTGGGGGACAACGGCCATGGATGAGGGCAGGGCTGGACCTGCCAGGGCTCTGCACCCCTCCTGCAGGGAGGACCTGGCTCCTGGAGTGTGAGAGCTCTGCTGGAGCACAGCTAAGGCCCCCTTCCCTCTGTGGAACCCCATTTCTCCCTGTGGGCACCACCAGGATTTCTGCCCACACTGGGTCACTGCATTTCCCCAGCGCTGCTCCCTGCTCTGGCCCAGGCACAGACAGACCTCAGGAGGGATGGGCCAAACCCCCAGCAGCAGCTTTGGACTCCAGACTGACCCTGCATCTCCCACTGAAGGCCCAGGTCCTGCCAGAGAGAGGAACCAACACATCAGCATGGCCCAAAGCACGGCCTGATCCCGTGTGGAGAGCAGGGCACAGACACTCCCTGACTGAAAGGACTCACCACCTGTCTGGGCAGAGAGCAGGGGAGCACAGATTGCTCTCCAAACCCTGTAAAATGCACTGGCAGTCCACTGATTTGGAGACCAATTAAAAAGTAAATGTGAATTTTTCAGGAACTCTTTGCTCAGCAATGGCTTAACCCACCCAAGAGTGAGGGACTGGCACTGGAGGAAGGGCTTGTAAGGTTTCCCATCTCCAGCAGGAAAAAATAATGATCAGATGGCAAATAAACCATGTATTTTATTTATTTATCTTTTCTGGGCACGTTGTCCAAACCCTCCTGGAGCTCTGTGGGGCTCATTCCCTGGGGAGCGTGGGCAGTGCCAGCACCCTCTGGGGAAGAACCTTCTCCTAAAATCCAACCTAAACCTGCCCTGGGACAGCTCCAGCCCTTCCCTGGCTCCCAGAGATCAGACAGGAGCTGTCAGCTGCTATTGCAACCCCTCAAGTTGTGCTCCCTAATCCCTGCTCCTCCACAGCTCCAGCTGCATTTCCAGCCTCTCTGTCCCTGTCCACATGAACACAACCCATTTGCTGAAGCCTTTAAAGTCACTTTTTGCTCACTGCAGCTGATGCAAGAGGGAATTTCCAGCATTGCAGCACCTGCATTGCAACACACAAAAAAACCCCCCCTGGGTTCTTGGTGCTTTGATTTTTCCAGAGTGCTGTGTTTATAGTTGGTAGCAAAGGTTCTCACAGATTTTGTGCAAACAATCCATGTTTCTATAACCGGCCAAGGATTGTTTTGTACTTTGGATGTTGTTTTTCATTCTTCTTTCTGGGCTGGAGAATGTGATGGGCTGTGTTTCTCACCTATGGAATTTCAGAGGTGGTAACCTCTTTGTCCAGTCCATAACTGTCTGTAAAAAGGTATAAATATAAGAATAAAGAGAGGCTGGGGCTCTTTTTGCTCTCTGCCCNCACAACACCGACAGAGCAACAGGTTCTGCCTTCTGGGTGTTCCATCTGAATATTTTATCCCATTACATCCCAACAAGCAGCCAGAACAATCCCCCCTACAACACAGAGTCAACTCAAAGCTGTTCTGCTGCTCACAGGCTCCAGCCTCCTCCACTTTCCACCTGTGCAGGATTGATGGAGATGCTCCCATCCCAACCATTCCCCCGTGTTAGGAAGTGTTAGAGCCAATATTAGCAACCCAAGTGCTCCTTTGTCTGTTTTCCTGGAGCTCCCTGCCTGCTCTGAATGCTAAGCAGGAGGTTGATTTGTATGCAAGGGTGAGGATGAACCCATAAAGAATGATAAGTGCCTAAAGGAATCCCTTGATGTAATAATAATCCTTGCAGGAGTCGTAGATTTATTCTTTTTTTTTTTTTTTTTATATGTTCCCATATATTATTAAGGACATTTTTAGCAGAACAAATCACAGGGAGCAAGAAAATATCTACAAGGGGCTTGGAGTTAACAAGGAGTGAGGGACAATCAGGGAATGGTAACGAGGTGATCACCTGGATTAAAGACTTCAGGTAGCCCAAGGAAACAATGGACCCTGAATATCTGAGATTGCTGCCTCATAAATGACATTATTGCCTGCAGTTGGACTTGGAGCATCTGATCCCTTTCTGGCTGCCTGCTCTGGAGTTCACTCCAGCACTTCTCCTGCCTTTCATAACCCACTGCCAGACAGGCAGAGTGCAAAGCACAATCACTCCTCACACGAGGAGATATTTCCAGTTTAAAAGCGACTCAGATAATCTTATCTCTAATAGGTTTTACTGATTTTTTTCTTCCCTGATACAAAGGCGGTGTAATTTAAAAGATGATCAGTTTACCAGGCAGAGAATTATCCAGTTATGAATGATGGAGCTATCTGACCCATGAAACAGAAGTCATTAAAACCACGGAGTGGGATTTAATCACGGCAGCAACGAGGATTTACCCATCTGATCTTTCATCTCCATCTGCTCATTTTCTTGATGTTCTTTAAAAGCTTCCTTCCTCCCAGCCCGATGAAATAAAGGCACTGAGTGATTGTTACAAGATTAGAAACTTTCTCCAAAATCAATTCCAAACCTGACAGAGGATCTCAGAATCTGCTGAGGTGGAGGGGACCCACAAGGACCAGTGAGTCCCACTGCTGGCCCTGCAACAGATCTGCTTTAGATCCTTCTGCCACTCTTTGAAACTCCATTCCATCACCTTGGAAGGCTTAAAAACAGAGAGGCTGAAGGAATTTTGGAGAGTTAGATAAGGAGATGTAGCCTGTGTCTGATTGCATTTCTTAGCCATTAAATCCTGATGCCCTTCGATGCCGCACGTTAAAAAACGGGGTCTGTTCCTCCAGTGAGAAAATGCAGTAAAAGAAATGAAAGGAGCTTGAGCAATCAAGAATGGAAAGAGCAAAAATATTAAGAGCTGAATAAAACTTTACAAAAAAAACCACAGGAGCATATTGGTACTGTTTTTATGAACTCCCACTTAATGGTGTGGAAACTGCTCGTGGCAGGCACAGGAGCTGCACAAGGTCACAGAGCTCATCAGGCTGAGCCATCCCCAGCTCTGGGCTCCCAAAATCACACCCCATGGCATTTGGGAGTCATGCAGTAATTAAAAACATCTCACTCCACAGTGGAAACCCCTTCCAAAAGCCTCACAGTGCAGGAAAACCTCACCCTGGTTTCCAGGATTTTATTTCTTGTCATTGTTTAATATTTTCAACTAAAAACTGAACTCAGCTTAGCAAATCCTGAGCCACCAGCACAGCCTAAACCTTATAATACACCCCACAAAATGAATTTACTGCTCTGGAGTTGATGCAGGAAGGAGTTGAAGAAATGTGAATCCTGATGTGAATTTCTCAGCTTTCTTGCTGAAGATGGATTCCTCAGACAAAGCTCCTGGCAGCCCTGCTGTACATTCTGTAATTTTCCACTTAGAGCTCTGTGTTCAGGACAAATGAGAGCTGGCCCCTGAGACAGGAGCTGGGGAAATGGGTTAGAAGGTTAGAAGTGCAGTAAAGTTTGATGGAAATGAGAGGAAAAGTGAAAATATTGACTAAAATGATCCGGCCAAGGGGGAACAGCCATAGAAGAGAGGATGGGAATGGAGAATTTTTCAGTACATGCAAATAAAGAGTAAAATGTGATGTTTAGGATATCACTGTTCATTCTACTGAAATTACTTCTAGACCTGTTTTGTTTTTTTTTTTTACCATTCAGTCTGAAATGGTAAAAAATTCCAAAAAACTCAATTGGTTTTTTTTTTTTTTGCAAACAACAAAGGCAGAATTTCAAGCATGGAAAAGCTGGACTTGTGCCCTGGGACAGTCTGTGTTAAACACAATCATTCCCAGAGTCACAACAAACTCCTGCCTGACTTCCTCTGCTGAGATCAGAAATGCTTTCTGCCTCCATGAAATCTGCTGGAAAGCAAATTACTCAACAGAATTTCAGTGGAATGCTGAATTTCAGAGGAATCCTGGATGACCCCTCTGCAAAGAAAAAGGGATCAGTTCTGCTGGGAGCTTTTCCAGGAAACGGCTCACTCAAAGTTTGACATTTCAAAGTCAAAGAAAACTTGTGACCTCGTGGGGTCTCACTGCCCTGCTCTGATTGGGTTGGTAATAAATTCAATTAATTTCCCAAAGTCAAGCCTGTTTTGAGGGGTTGAGTGATCTCTCCCTGTCTTTATCTCATTCCATGAGACTTTATATTTTCTCTCTCTACCCAGCTGAGGAGGGGAGTGATGGAGCATCTTTGGTGGGCACCAGCCAGGACCAACCCTCCACCCCTCTTTAAACGCATTTTCTTTGCTTATAAAGAAAATAAAAGCATTTCTCAAAAGTGCTGCTTTAAAGCAAAGCACCACGTTATTCTAAAAGCTTCCAGCTACAGAAAACAAAGCTGAGAAAGGGAATTTTCCTCAGCAAGCTGCAAACCCTGTTGGTGATGAAGAGTTTCTGAGCTCCCTGCCTCAAAGGGGACCCGTGTTTGCCTCGAGGAAATAAATGAGTGTTGATTGAACGTTGGCAGAGCAGAGCTCCAGGAAAGGAAGGTGGCAGCTTCGTGTTTTATTTCCTTTCCTGACACAGGACTGGAAGCCTTTAAATCCAATTTCTGCTCAGAGCACATCCTGTTGGTTAAAGCTCCCTGCCCAGCAAAGCTGACAACATTTGGTTGGAATTCACCAGAAAAGAACCCAACTTTCCTCTGGGTCCATCCCCGCGAGCGCTGCCGTTCCCTGGCGCTCCTGGATCAGCTGATGGATGCAGGAGGAGGATCCCTCCTCCCCTGGGAGGGCTCAGGGCACCCAAACCTGCAGGAGGGATCATTCCCTGGGCACTCACCCGTTGGTGGGCAGGGGGGGACGTGGTGGGGCTGATCAGGTCCTGGCTCTCCAGGAGGTTCCCGTAGTCGGCCGTGCTTCCTTTGAGGGGCAGAGGAGGGGGAAGGTCGGGGATGTCGGAGCTGGACATCCCATTCAGCTCCAGATCTGCAAAAAACAGCACTGGGTCAGCTCTGCCAGCAGCTGGATCCTGCCAATTCCACAATGGTTTGAGTTGGGAAGGGACCTCATGGATCATCCAATCTCACTCCCTGTGTTAGTGTGGAAACTCAGAATCACAGAATGATTCTATGAAGGTGCTTTATTAAAGA
>VZTZ01015941.1:23727-49942 GCA_013400955.1 Drymodes brunneopygia
TTTTTTTTTTTTGCTATTTTGTCACTCTGGCAGCTTCAATTTCTGAATTACAGGTTTGGGAAAGAGCACTGGGAAAGAAAAGGGTGCTGGATTCCACCCAGTTCTGCTGCAGACTGAAGCAAACAGATGATATTTTACAGAAAAGCTGAGTGATAGATGTCAATGCCAAACAAAAACTACTTCAAAAAGCCTGACCTTTATTTTCCCTTCTGGCTTGTACTCACAGCATATCAAAGAGAAGTTCTTTTTTTTTTTAACGTACAATTACCAAAAAAATATTGCTTTTTAAGCCTTTATGCTCCAAAACACTCAATAGAGGATCAAGCACAACATGAATTCTTGACTGTTACTCCACAGCTAATTAATTGTTAATGATTGCTTGAAAAGAAACCGTTTCAGTGCAGCAATTTGGCCTGGCTTTGTAAAACACTGCAATGATTTTTGTTGCAAAATACTGATTTAATTTTTGTAGGCAAAGGTAAGAGCTGAAATAATACCCAGTGCAAGAAACACCCTGGTGATGGCGAAAGTCACAATTCAACTCAAACCAGGGTGTGAAGAAACCCTCAGGAAAGACATTTTCATGCTGAAAGGAATTAATTCCTCAGGGCAGACTTACTGGGCTGGATGCTGAAGGAGAGTTTGGTCCTTGGGGTGATGGGGGGTGGGGTCAGCTGGGAGCCCAGCGGCGCCGGCGACACCGAGAATCGCCGCTCGCTGGACATCACGTTCAGCACCTGGCTCTTGGGTCTCTGCGGCCTCAGGGGGCTGATCTGGGGGGAAAAACAGGGAAAANGTGTGAAGAAACCCTCAGGAAAGACATTTTCATGCTGAAAGGAATTAATTCCTCAGGGCAGACTTACTGGGCTGGATGCTGAAGGAGAGTTTGGTCCTTGGGGCGATGGGGGGTGGGGTCAGCTGGGAGCCCAGCGGCGCCGGCGACACCGAGAATCGCCGCTCGCTGGACATCACGTTCAGCACCTGGCTCTTGGGTCTCTGCGGCCTCAGGGGGCTGATCTGGGGGGAAAAACAGGGAAAATGGGATGGGATGAGCTGGAATTGCCATGGTTTGTTCCTCACAGCCAACACTGCTGATTCCCAGTTCCTCCCAAGGAGCTGCAGCTCCTCACAGCCCAGCCTGGTTTGCTGAGCTCATTCCATTTGTTTGGTGACAGCTGGGGAAGTTTTAGAGCCTCACACCACATCATACAGCACTCCAAATCTTTGATTTTTCTCATATTTCCTGCTAAAATTTATCTCTTTAACCATTTGCAGGTGAACCAGGGAAATAGGGATGGGATGAGTGTCAGAGCTGGAATTGCCATGGTTTGTTCCTCACGCCCAACATTGCTGATTCCCAGTTCCTCCCAAGGAATGGCAGCTCCTCACAGCCCAGCCTGGTTTGCTGAGCTCATTCCCCAAACATTTGTTTGGTGACAGTTGGGGAAGCTTAGAGCCTCACACCACATCATACAGCACTCCAAATCTTTGATTTTTCTCATATTTCCTGCTAAAATTTATCTCTTTAACCATTTGCAGGTGGACCAGGGAAATGGGGTGCAGATGAGCGTCAGAGCTGGAATTCAGAGCTGGAATTGCCATGGTTTGCTGCTCACAGCCAACATTGCTGATTCCCAGTTCCTCCCAAGGAATGGCAGCTCCTCACAGCCCAGCCTGGCTTGCTGAGCTCATTCCCCAAACATTTGTTTGGTGACAGTTGGGGAAGCTTAGAGCCTCACACCACATCATACAGCACTCCAAATCTTTGTTTTTTCTCACATTTCCTGTTAAAATTTATCTCTTTAACCATTTGCAGGTGAATCTCTTCTGATGAAGACATCATCTGTCCAGAAACCTTTTCTTGGTGGCTCCTGACTGTGCTTGTATTTCATTCACCAAAATATCCTCTTTTTTTTTACTCCAGCTGCTTCATAATCCATTCAAATTTTCCATCAGGAACCCTCACAGGATATTTGTAATCTGATGGGCAACTCGTGCTTTAGTTAAGGCAATTTTTTTTCCTGAGTTTAATTCTGAGCTCTGTTGATGTTCCCCCTTCACCACCCTCAGTGAAAAAAAAGGAACTTCTTATTTCCAACAGATCCCAGAAAATGGAGCAGCAGCCTGAAGTTAAGTGGGGAATTACTCCAAGGTGCTGCACTGGGACAAAACAGAAAGTGCCAGCAGCAATCCAGGCTTTTTCAAAGGATTTTGTCATTTCCCAATGTTTGGCTTTCTATGAAGTAACTAGGGAAGGAGAAATCTGAAATTTTCAGAAAACAAACCCTAAAAGGATTTGTATCAAAGGTGCCTGTGAGACCCTTCTGCAACAAATGAATGACCACAAAATATGGACTTTTTCTTGGAAAGTTCAGCAAGACCTCGGGGTGACCTCTATGAAACCGTTTTGATGCTAAAAATCAAATCCTAGAGACTCCAAAGGTTTCTGCTTTCCAGATCCTTTAAAGCATATTTTTAGTAGAATGGATAAGCAGAACAATCACTTTTTCAGGAGCAGATAATTATAAAAAAGCAACTAAGGAAAACATGTTAACTGGTGAGGGAAACACGTCAGAATCAAGAGCAAAACCAACCGGAAAAACCAAATTAACCCAGTCTGTGATTACTGAAACAAGGAGAGTCTATCCCAAAAAACAATGATTTGCCCAAGTCTCTCATCTTTCCCAGAGTTCAGAGAAATCCAGGGAATATCCACCCTGCAGCAGGAACGGGGATTGAACAAAATAATTATTTATTACTGAAACAAACGGGAACTTCTCCTGTGACTGCCAATCCTGGTCCTCCCCTGGAAGCTCCGCATAAATCACGGATCTGCTGAGGGACACGAGCTCCTGGGAGGCCACCACTCCCTAACGAAGCCATGGCTGATTTCCCCACGCCTAAGGAAGGGCAGATCAATGGTGAGTGATGTCAGACAGCAGCAGATCAATAAAACACAGCCTGTTCTGATTTCCAGCACCAGCCTCCGTTAACGACCCGGCCTCAGAGCTGGGCTTGCCCTCAGCTCCTGGGATCAAAGCACTAACGAGGACAATTTATGGTGAAGAGGCTGATGTGATACTTGAAGGAGATAATGAATCTCTAGGAAACGATGAAGATATTCCTGCTCATTTTCACCTGCTGGAGTGCTGAATTTATCTTTGTTGTTTTATGTAATTAAGTTTGATCAGCGAAAGAATTCGTGGCGAGCGCGGCGGAATTTGGGGAAGAGTATTTAAAACCATGCAATTAAACAAACTCTGAATGCTCCTTTTCCAAGCAGAGCTAAAAGCTCCAGGAAATAATTCTGCAGTTTTACAAGTTCCCTGTGTTTTTCCAGGGTGGTTCATTTGACTGGAAAAAAGAAGATCCCAAATGAGACTGGAAACAATCATTCCTTGAGACATCATCATTGTTGGGAAAGCAGCAGGAGCTCTGCAGAGATGGGGATGGCCACTGGCATTTCTCTCACTTGATATTCTCTGGAAATCTGTCTTCTGCTGTAAAATCCCCCCAATATTTCAGAAGTCAGAACTAAGAATCTGTTAAAAAAAAATCACCAAGTAACTGAACTGTTTTAATTGAATGAGTGACAGCACAACGAGCTGGAAAATTCTCAGCAGAATGAATCCAGTGTCTGTAATAGAAAATGTAGTAACTCGTAGTGTTAATTACTAAAATGTCACTGCAGGAACTTTTTAAAGTTTCATTTCCATTTCTACTTAAATCTGTACTCCCAAATTTTTTTTTTTTTTTGGAAGAAAACAATCCTTATTTTTTTACCCTCTCCATTTTTAATCCAGAAAACTTCCTTCTTCCAAGTTCTTGATGCAGGAGAAAGCAAAATGTCTTCTTCTTCATACAACACAGTGGTAAAAGTGCTTTGGGAGTAATTTCAACTCAAAAAGAGAACTTGCACATGAATGTTGAACAATGGAAAAGCTGAATTCCTACCGAATTTCATTAAGAGGATGCAAAAATTTTACAACAAATTTTATCTTCAAACTCATCCTTGATATTATCTGTTCAAAATTCCAGAGGACAGCAGTGGGAATTGGGCAACCACTCGTGTAAACTCATCTCAAAAGGGTTTCTTCTGCTTCACCTAAAGATGAACCCCACTCACACCAAACCTTCCAAACGGACTCGGTCACCCTGGAGCTCACCAAGGCTCCTGCAGAGGCTGAAAAGGGAGAGTTTTTCTCTCTGCAGCAAACTCCTTTTCATATTATTGATCTGTGGGCTTGAAGGAGCTCAAAGTAACTGTAAGTAACCAGTTCTGACATTTAATTTCCCTCCCTCTCCATCAGCAGGGGAATGTTGCTCACACCAGCCCAGTCAGCCTGAAAGCTCCTGACTGGGAACATTGGGAAACTCGACTCAAACCATGCTGGGCTTTGCTGATTTTTGCTCCTCAGATGACAAATGGGAATTTGCCCTGAGGGGTTATCCTGCCCTCCTTTTCAGCTGGAATTTGCATTTTTCCAGTCATAACCAAGCTTTTCCAATGTCCAGGACCTCTGAGAGCTGACAGTGACCTGGCAGTGACATCAGCTGGCTCCATCCATCCTTGGGTGCCTCCCAACTGCTGACTCAGCTTCTCTGAAATACAAATTGCTGCTCCTGTGACATCCCATGAGCTCTGCTGGTCCTTTGGGATCTGGGAGAGTCCTGCCATGGTGATCCCAGTCCTGAACCAGCCAAAACACAGCTGCTGCAAGGGGCAAAGTGAAATGCATGGCAGCAAAAAGATGGGATGTGGAAATCTCTGCAAAATGCTGCTCAGCTGGCTCTGGCAGGAGGAAATCTCCATTTAATCAAACCAGGGTTCATCCAAAATTTACTGAAGTCAATGAAAAAACTCATTGGTGTCAAAGGGGAAAAGGCTGAGACCCCCACGTGGGATTTTATTGGAGTTTCTGACTGGGCACATCAAACACAAGAACTCTGATTTTTCAGGATGTCCCAGGTGTGAGAGATCAACTCATCTCTGGGTGGAAAAGGAGGGGAAAATCCAGAAAACAAAGGAAGGGTGGCTGAACATCTAAATATTATCCTCCTAAAAATACCAAACAGAAAGAATTAAAGGATGCAGCTACCACAGGTGAGAGAGAAATCATTCCAAAATCCAATGTAAATGACAAGACTCTGCAGAGAGCAAAGCTGGCTCTACAGGCACTTGTGCAGATCCATCCCATTTATTTCTGGGAGGCAAGGCTGAAACTCTTGGCCTCCAAACAGGTGTCCAGGCAGAGATTTGGAGGTCACAGTCAGTTCATGCTCTCCCTGCTCCAGCTTTAGACATCCCTGCTTTCAATTCCCCAGCTCCTCGGGTTACCTAAGCCTCGAGGACAGTTCCAGTGAATTAAACCTAAGCCAAGAAGAGAGGGTTTAAGGGAGATACTGCCTGGTTTTAATATCCTTACACACAGGAATTTCTGCTCAGGATTTTCTGCTCCAAACAGCCCTTCAAGGACAGGCAGCTGCTGTTGGAATGACCTTGGAATATCCCCCAAAAACCGTCCTGCAGCTGAGACACGAACAAACCCATCCCCAAATCCTGGGAACCAGCAATTCCAGAGGCTGCTGGGATGGCAGCATTTATTTCAGCTGTGCCATCTGCTCCTTTATCAAACAGCCCCACTGAGCTTTGGGTGAAGATTTTCAGAGGATGTTTCCCCCCCCCCCCTGTAAATCCAATCAGTATTTTTGATTCATTAGCACTTCTATTAACACTGTGCTGTGTCCCCTCTGAGTTATTTTTGGCCTACAAAGGAACCAAAACGGTAAAAATCAACATTTTGATTTCAAAAGAGACAGAACACAGCTCAGAATTGGATAAAGCTCTCCTTGCTAATAAAGTTACCGTTTCTGAAAGGATCACTGCCTCAGCCTGCTGCAGAGAAATATCAGTAGATTTAAATTCTTTATCAAATATCTCTTGATGCTTGCTGTTCCTCTTCTCCTTCTTCTTTTCCTTTTTATCTTTATCTAGGTCATCCTTGTCCAATTTATCTTGCGACCTAGAATGCATCTTTTTTGGCAGGAGGGGCTCCAGCACGAACCTAAAGGAAGAAATGTTGTTGCTCAGATCAATAAAATGTTGTTTCCAAAACAACCAGTTTTTATTTACATATTTCCCAAAGTCTCGCTTGAGTTAATGAGGCTTTGCTAATCCAGGAGAACTCATTAGAGGGAGAAGGAGGGGGCAGGAGGTCACAACAATCATAATTGTCTTATAATAAAAATGACTGCAGAACTGCTGGAGAAGTAGAGCTGCAGATTTCCCTGCTCTGCAGTAAATTTATTTGGTTTGTGGCTGCAAAAACTCCTGAAATTCACATCCAAATGGGTTTTTCATTCAGCACTGCCACTCTCCACGCTGGGAAACTCCAGTCCCACCCCTCTTCCACCATCCCAGGCTGCTNCCACTCTGGTCACACCTAGACAAAATCACACTGGCAGATTTTAAAGCTGTCTCAAACCACCACACAACAAAACCAAAACCAGCCCAAAAATTCCCAAAGAAGGACATTTTTTAACCCTGGAAAAGCATTTCCCCTGCCATGGGCTGCATGCAGGTGCAGGCCACAATCCTTGCTGTGAAATCCCAGGGTATTTATATTTCAGAGAATTTGCAGTGACATTATCCTAATCCCCTCCATTAGCAGCAATACCCAGCAGCAATATCCCAAATTATGATTATTTTTCATTGCTGTTTCCACTCTCCATCAGCTCATTGGATGGGAAGATGCTCAAACCTGCAACGTTTCCCAAATGAGCATTTCCCAAAGCCTGAATCCCACAGGTTGGGAGCAAACCCACAAAACATTCATCCAATTTATGGGAACAAACCCACAAAACATTCATCCAATTTTATGGGAACAAACCCACAAAACATTCATCCCGTTTTACACCCAGGGAAAAGGGAGGGTGATGATTTGCCCAGGGCCACAAAGAACTTTGCTGGCAGAGCCCAGAGCAGAGCTCAGCTCTCCCAACACCTTTTTAGGACTTTTTGGGCTCCTGAGCTGTGAATTTTGGGCTGGGCGGTGCCTCCGAGGCCAATTACAAATTTACAAGAGGAATTTCCACCCTTCAGACAATGATTTATCTCCTCCCTTCCAAGCCCTGTGTTAGGACTGTTCATTATCTGGATTATTAATTTATCTGTGCTAAAATGGACCAGCACTGTGCTCTAACTGGAAGCACTTTAGGATTCCCAACAAAAAACGGGAATTTTTTGACAAATTCCACTGACAAATCCCGTGGGATTCTCCTGGTTCCAACCACTCAGTGCAGGTGCTCACATTTGTCCCATTTTAGGCAGGGAACAAACTCAAGGCCCTATTTTAAACTCAGTTTTATTTATACACAGAGTTGGGAGTTGTAAAACACATCCTGTGTCAAACTCTGCTCTGAGCCTTTGCTGTTCAAAAGCTCCAGAGCAGGACTGGAAATGGGAACAAACAGAAATTGGGTGATTTGGACAGGACACTCTTTGAGATTTATTTTAATTGTTGTCTAGCTTCATTTATATTCTCAAAATTAAGTTATGAAGAGGGGAACATGGAAAGAGAGAGGAGAACTGACCATAAACCTCTCCAATTCCAGCAGGAACAGGAGGGAACTTCTGTCAGGTGAGCAGTGCCAAACCACTCATGTGATTTTACAGCCACTTGAATTTCTGAGGTCTTTCATTGTATTATTTATTATTATATTATATTAAAATATTATACTAAAAATATTATATTAGATAATATTAAAATATATTATATTAGATAATANTTTTCCTGTACTGCCCTGGGCTCGGAGCAGGACCTGAGGTGCATCATGATTTTTGTGGGAATTTTGTAAAAAAACAATCTCAGAGCCCCAAAAAACTGCAAAGTGACACCTCCCTCAACAAAGCTGAGAGGTGAAACTGAAGGAAATAACAACCAATGAGAAAGCAATATAAATTTAATATAAATTTCCTTGAAGGGAAAACCAGAAAGAGGGAGGGAAGAAATCAATATTTTTCTTCTGAATTAAAATAAAGTTGCCCACTAACCTGGGATGGTTGTTCTGCCCAAGCTCCAGCATAACAACTTTGTTTAGAATGACTCAAAACTCAGCATTTCTGCTGTCCCACGTTTACACCAAAGTGTGAGAACATTGCAGAGAGCAGTGGAATGAGAGCTGAGCTGAGCTCTGTGCCCAGCCCTTCCCCAGGACTAAATAAACTCTTTGTAATTAAGACAAGCATCCTGTTGGTCCTTAGGTGCTGGATTTAATTTTACTCGATGCCTTTAGTCTCTGGACAGGTAATAACTCCCCTCTGAAGGTGCACAGGAGTTTCCAGCACATCCCTGTAAATCAGCAGCCTTTCAGAAGGCTTTAAGGAACTGCTGCTTGGTCAAATATTGCATTTCTGAATTCCAGGGGTGCCCGAGGGCAGGAAGAGGGAGCAGGGACTTCTGAGGCTGCGTGGAAAGGCCAGCCAGCAAACAGATTATTTTGTTCTTTGAGGGATGTGACTGTGAGACAGGGCTTATCAACACAATTCCCAGGTCTCATGTGAAATATCTTGATAAGTCTTGAAGTACAATCTTGCCATAAGCAGCTTTTCCTGTGGCAGCCCAAGTGAGCAGCAGTGATTGAGCACTGAGCTAATCCCTGCCTGAGCCCAGCTCCAGCTGCTCCTGGGACAGGGCTGGCTGCACACAGAGCCTGCACAGCCTCCCCCCTGCTCCCACACACCTGGGGTGCTCTGAAAATGGGGAATTGATCTCCTCTCTGGGGTGTTTTGGTGTTGTTGGAATGCTTAGAGGGTTTTGCTTAACTTTGTTAAAGACAGGAAAAAGAGCATTGTGTTTATCTGGGTTAGAGAACAAGAGATCTTGAGAGGAATGTGTCTGCAGGTTGGGTTTTTTTGGCCAGTATTAGGCTGTCACTTANAAGCACCCCCAAACCCCACGGATGCTTTTTTAGGTCCCATCCCAGGCTGATTGTTCCCCACTCACCCGTCGGAGCCGGGCCGGGAGGGGGTGCTGTCCGAGGACAGGGAGGACACGGAGGCCACGGAGAGGGGCCGGGATGAGGAGGGCATGGTGAAGGAGCGCACCATGGAGCGGGGCCGGCTGCCCCGCCGCTCCTCCAGGCTGGACAGCTGCAGCCAACAAACAACACACTTCAGATCAGGTTATTGCTCTAATCCCCACCAAAAAAACCCCATTGTTGTGCTGTTGGANGGCGAGACATGGGAACTTCTACTACAGAAGTAAAAACATGGAACACTGCAAAAATCAGGGTGACACCCCATATCCACACACCCAACACAGGAAGGTTCCACAGATTTCCTTCCAGGTAGAGTTTGCTGTCATTTAATTATTAATCACAACTAATACTTCATGTCACCAGCAAAGAAATAGTTTTTACAAGAAATCCATCTCAAGGACTAGACAGAAATATTTAGGTCCTCACAGGCACGTGTACAATTTTATATAATCCAACAATTCCTTTGTTCCAGTGGTATTTCCATGCTTTTTTACATCTTACCTTTAAAAAAAATAGTTCTACATATAATTTTTAATGCCAACTCTGGCATCGTTGTGACTGCCCTGTCATTTCAATGTATGGACTTGATAAAAACCCAAAAAAAATCCGAAGTAAAGAGAAACTTCATGTCAAAAGTATCAGGGGAGCCAATTTACAGAGTGACACCAGGTTAAGAAGAAAATATATGAAAGTTTTGGTTTTGTTTCAGACAATTTCGGAGTTCTGAATATTCCTCCAAGCTTTGTTAGTCATTAATAACTGATATATGCATAAAATAATTGAACTCTTTCAGTCAACAAATAAGAATCTCATGCTGTTTAATTACAGATATATTTTCCACCCTGTCAACTGCTGGTAAATTGGCCTTGTACAAGGAAGACAGGAGTGATAAAACTCCATCAATCCTGAAAATCCTTACTGGTGAGTAGAGTGAAATTAGAGAGATAACACCACTTTGCAGTCATCTCCTTGATGATGTAAATGGATATTACTGAAGTGACTGACATGCAGGTATCATTAATGTTAATTACTCCTCTTCTCCCTGGGAATAAATTACTGTTTGAACTTTTTCCTGAAGATAGAAATTCACAAGATGGGATTTGAAGGACCACAAACAGCACAAACAGTCAGTTAAAGGATGCTATAAAGGCTGGAATGTTCCCTGTAAGAGCTCAGTGTCCCCATTAAAAAAAAAGATGTCATTGCTATAGACAGAATCCCAGAAAGATTTAGGGAGGAAAAGTCTTCTAAGACTGAGTCCAAGCTGTGCCCCATCCCCACCTTGTCCCCAGCCCAGAGCTCTGAGTGCCACCTCCAGCAATTCCTGGGACACCTCCAGGGATGGGCACTCCAAAGCTCCCTGGGCAGCCCCTGCCAAGGCCTGAGCTCCCTTTCCATGGGGAAATTCCTAAATTCCTGCTGCTGTCCCCCCTGAGCCTTTCCATGGGGAAATTCCTGCTGATTTCCCCCTGAGCCTCCCCTGGCCCAGCCTGAGGCCGTTCCCTCTCCTCCTGTCCCTGTTCCCGACCCCCCCTGAGCCCCCTCCTGTCAGGGACTTGTGCAGAGCCACAAGGTCCCCCCTGTGTCTCTTTTTCTCCAGTCATCATATAATTGCTCCCAATCCATGGATTTTTGACTGAATTATCAATTCTATCCTGAATTACAAAGCTGTTTGCTTTATCTGTTCTGACCTTCTTGAGTGCTCCACACTCAACACTCAAAAGCAGAACAAAGCTCCAGGAAACACCAGAAATTCTTGCCTTTCCCTTAAGGATGAAGCAGCAATTGAAAAGAGCTTGTTGGAATGAGAAAAGCATGAATTTAATTGCTTTTAAACTCATTAAGTAAACTCATTAAGCTGTGGGTTTTCTTTCACATTCAGTGTAGGTACAAGTACACAGCAGCACAGAGCAGCACAGCCCTCCCTTCCCTGAAGGAATCCCACCCAGGGAAAGGAGACATTCATCAGCTCTGGGAGAGCCCTGCCAAGCGCCCATTTTCAAATTCATTTTTGTAACCCAAATCCTTCAGAATTGAAGGATGATCTTGACTTTCAAGGAACAGACTCAGGCAGTTTGGAAACTGCTCCTGCGAAATGAAATGAAATGAAATTTCGGAAATGAAAGCGCCGAGCCTTCCTCAACATCTCTCACTTGCTCAGCATTCCAGAATTCAACGATCACTGGGAACAACCAGGAATGCTGCATCTCTATTTTTTTTTTCAACCAATGGAATTATCACACAGGAATAGAGAGCTGTTGCAATTTAAGGAAATCCCAGCTATTGTGGGAAGGAGAAATCGAGAGGGAACTCACGATGGCGCGGACCCCGTACTGCTTCTCCACCTTGTCCCTCAGCTGCCTGAAGCACGCCTCCATCCTCTCGTGGAACGGCCTCAGGGCCTCTGTCACCTTCTCCCCGTGGATCCGGATGCCCTCGGCCAGGAATGGAATCTGGGAATGGAGAATTTGGCTGCTCCACCCTGCCCAGCCCTTCCCGAGAGCAGGGATGGGGCAGCGCTCCCGCGGCAGGGAAAGAGCTCGTGCAGTAATAACAGCAGCAGTAATAGGAGCAGTGGGAATAGTGATTAGAGCACTAATAGTAATAATTATAATGATAATAATAACTGGAAGAAGAAGAAGAAGACAGAAGAAGAAGATGAAAAAGAAGAAAAAGAAAAAGAAAATAAGAAAATTTAGAAGAAGAAAGAAGAAAGGAGAAAGAAGAAAGAAGAAAAAAGAATGAAGAAGAAGAAGGTAAGAAGACAGAAAAAAAAAGAAGAAAGAAGAAGCNAAGAAAAAGAAGAAAGAAAAAAAGAAGAAAGGAGAAAGAAGAAAGAAGAAAGAAAAAAGAAGAAAGGAGAAAGAAGAAAGAAAAAAGGAGAAAGAAGAAGAAAAGAGGAAGAAAATAAGAAAGAAGAAAGAAAATGAAGAAAGAAAAAGAAGAAAGAAAGAAAAAGAGGAAGAAGAAAGAAGAAAGAAGTAGGAAGAAGGAAGAAGAAGCAGAAGAAAAGAGGAAGAAAATAAGAAAGAAGAAAGAAAATGAAGAAAGAAAAAGAAGAAGAAAGAAGAAGAAGAAAGAAGGAAGAAGAAGAAAAGAAGAAGAAGCAGAAGGAGCAGAAAAAGAAGAAATAGCAACAATAATAAAAACATTCAAAATGACCAGAATTATGATGATGATGGTGATCACCACCATTCACTGCACACAGGGCACAGGAGGATCTAAACCCCTGCTCTCCAGGATTTCCCATTTTTTCTCTTAAGCAAAGTCCTGTAAATTTAACCCAGCCCTAATTCTGCCAGAAATCCTATCCTGGCTTTATCCCACAGCTCAACCCCTCCTGTGACATTCCATTCTCAGGCCCCCAGAGATCCTGTGCTCTCAAACACCAAAATGATGGATGATGAGTCTCACACCAGGTCATCAATATCAAATCCCTTCCCAGTTCCAGGAGAATAAAACCCTGAAGGAGAAAATAGTTGATGTTTTCTTTAATAAATGCTCTTTCTAAAGCTGCAAATGAGCTACATCCTTGGACAGATATCTGTTGCAGAGCAATATTTATTAATAAAACATCCACTTTTATAAGCTAGATAGCTCTCCTTAGAAAAATCATTTTATCTTCTCTGGGAAGAAAACAGAAGAGGGAAAAAAATTGAATTAATTCTCTTTTGTAACTGAAAATAATCATTTATCTTCAAGGCTTCTGTCACAAAATATCCATGCCAGCCCAGGATTATATAATTAGTTCCTAGTGTGGAGGTGTAGCTGACCTTTGGAAATGTTTTAAGAGAGACATTTTCATTCCCACAGCTACCCAGACACACCATTAGAGTTTTCTACCTCCAGCTCAGGGAAAATATTTCCTCTTCCAGGTCCATTTCAGCCCACACAGTGCCCTGATTCTAACTCAGATATTCTCTGCAGCAATCAAGCTGAGAGGCTCCTTCTTAATAATTCATAATTAAATCATAATCCTGATTAAAAACAGATTTTTCTAATAAGACTGAGCAGCAATCAGAAGGAGCAGCTTTATTGGTAAGGAGAAGAATAAACACACAGATGAATTCCAGATGAACAAACTTGAGAAATCTCATCAAGATGATTCCCTGTGATTTGGAACTATTTAAATGGACAGAGCTGCTTCTCCTCAAAGACTACAAAGAGAAGAATAATGACTTTTTTTTTTAATGTAGTGGTTTTTATTTATAACCACGAGGATTTGCACTCGACAAAAATTAAACACGACACCAGAAAGTTTCCCTGCTCTGAATAAATAAATTAATGTCTAAATTCTCATAATTATCAGGCCACACTGTGACCCTCCTGTTTTGGAGGGAAAAGTGGTCACTTGGCTCATTTATTTCCAAGAATTGCTCACATTTTCAACAGATTCTTTTTTAAAAAGCTGGAATTACCAAGGGGAAGCACGTGAGGGGGCTGAGCTGAGAGCTCTGAGATCATTTGATGGGCACAAAATGCAGTGAGGAGCCTGTCCTAGGGAGCAGCCTCCTCCAGGGGGGAAAATCCAGCAACAGGAAATAAATGGCTTTATTTGTAGGGAAAAAGTGTGGGGGGAAGGAGAAGGAGGAAGGAGAAAGGGGAAGGGGAAGGGGAAGGGGAAGGAGAAGGAGAAGGAGAAGGAGAAGGAGAAAGGAGAAAGGAGAAAGGAGAAAGGAGAAAGGAGAAAGGGGAAGGAGAAGGAGAAGGAGAAGGAGGAAATGGAGGAAATGGAGGAAATGGAGAAAATGGAGAAAATTAAAGAAGAGGAGGAAGAGGAGAAAGGAGAAAAGAAAGCAGAAGAAGAAGAAACAGAAGCAGAAGAAGGAGAAGAAGAAGCAGAAGAAGAAGAAGGAGAAGAAGGAGGAGGAGAAGAAGAAGAAGGAGAAGAAGGAGGAGGAGAAGAAGAAGAAGGAGAAGAAGGAGGAGGAGAAGAAGAAGAAGGAGAAGAAGGAGGAGGAGAAGAAGAAGAAGGAGAAGAAGGAGGAGGAGAAGAAGAAGAAGGAGAAGAAGGAGGAGGAGAAGAAGAAGAAGGAGAAGAAGGAGGAGGAGAAGAAGAAGAAGGAGAAGAAGGAGGAGAAGGAGGAGAAGAAGGAGAAGGAGGAGAAGGAGAAGAAGAAGAAGGATGAGGATGAGGACGCCAAGGAAGAAGTGAAGAAGGAGAAGAAGGAGAAGAAGAAGGACAATTTGTTAATCCTTTACAGAAGCTGAAATGAATAAAGGCCCCATGGCTTTGCCACAGGACACCGTGAGGCTGCTGAGGACATTTGGCCTCCCTGTTCAAGGCCATCTTTAACCCTTTATCAAGTGCAGGAAGGACCTTCCAGCTGTGTCACCATTTCTGTTTCACCTTCTCCTCCCAACTTCCAACTTCCCCCTGTGTCTCCCTCCCAGACACAGGGAATGTGGTGATGGGTGGAATTTTACCCCTCCACGAATCCTTGTCAGAGGCAGAATTCTGCCACAGTCAGGATATTTCCAATTCATTTGGCCTTGGAGAAAGGGCATTTTCTTATTTCTTATTTCTTATTTCATACCCCTGTTCTTGGCCGATTTTAAAATTTTATAAACTTCCATTGCAACTTGAAATTATTCCCTGATTTGTTTTCCCTTTTTTTTTTTTCTTTTTAAATCTCAATCTGCTCAGCTGAAAAGAATGAAAAAAAAACGACATCGATTTGAATTATTAAACTGATCTTTGAAAACAATCCTTCAGAACATGGGGGATCATAAAATATGATCACAAACCCTGAGTTTGGAATGCAGCAGTTCTTTCATCTCTGCAGAAGGAGCACAAGGTTTTGATTTGCTGGGATATTTTCCTGTTTTGCTGTGCTGTAAATACTTTAGCTAAATGCAGACTGACTGATGTCATCAAGCTTTCATTTCTCTGCCTTAATTTCAATCAATCATTTCATTATCTTCATGTTCAAATGAAAGATCAGCTCGAAATGGTGCAGTTGCATGAGAAATTTTTTTTTTTTTTTGCCTAAGTTGGAAAAGCACCAAGAAGGACAAAAAAATGGACATTGATTAATAAGAGACAGAAACAAAATGTACACTTGGAGTTAGTGAGAAATATAGAAGGAAAATATCCTGAATTCCACAGCACAATGGAGAAAGAGGTAAGGGGATGAAAAAAAATTGAATTTAAGTGGTCAGCTGGTAATACAATTGTCAAGCTCCTTTTTCATTTTTTCATACTCCCAGATTGATTTATGCAGCAGGGAGGAAATTCCATGTGATCCCAAAACTCCGAGCCCCACGTTATTGAAAAATGAAAACTCCTTTTTGCTTCCATTACTGCCAGCCCAGGGTGAATTCAGCCCCTTCCAAGGCTTCCATTCACATCCCAATATTTGGGAGCTGACTCCCACCTGGCTGGAAACTGAAATAATTCAAGAGGAATTTTAAATTTTAGGATACCCTAAATGTGTATGAGACATCCCAGATAATTTAAAAGCACTGAAAGGCCTTTTAGTGACTGTCATTTTCAGATATAAAAAATCAGTTTTGATCTCTTTTTTCTCCTTTTCTGGTTCCTGCTGTTCTGGAAGTACAAAACTGAAGGGAAATCATGTGTTTAAAAGGCCTGAATAATTAAAATACAATGTGATCAGCTGCCACAGCTATTTTCAAATTACAATATTATTTTAATACACAAGTGCCACCAAAGTGAGCCTGTGCTGAGGTTTGGAATTCATTTGAAGTCTCACTCTGAGGCAAAGACACAGAGCTGCCACCAAGTCACTCTGCTGGGACTAAATTATTTCCCCTCTCTAAAACTTAAAGCTTATAAAATCGAATCTTCTCTAAAAGCTCACAAGGAAATAAAGAAATAAATGCCTATTTTCTTTTTCTTTTTTTTTTTCTCAGACTAAAAGAGTTTTTCATTCACTGATGGTTTTTATGGCGTTCAGAGGATATTTTATTTTTGAGTTCTGGAGCTTTGGTTCTACTACCTCGAAGATTGAAATCTACAGAAATGTAAATGATTCCCTTTATTATAAAGACAGGAATGAATATGAAAAGACAATGATTCACTTTCTTCTTCTGTGGGAACAAAACCATTTCCAATCCACCTGGTATTTTTTTTTTAGTTATTATAAAATTATCCTGCAACCGTAAGAAAATGTCCAGTGGGTGATTATGGAACAAAACTGGAATTGTCTCTTGTTTGCCCTGAAAAATATTTTATCATTTGATACAGATGGGAGAGAGTCGGAAGGAAGGAAGGAAGGAAGGAAGGAAGGAAGGAAGGAAGGAAGGAAGAAAGGAAGAAAGGAAGAAAGAAAGAAAGAAAGAAAGAAAGGAAGGAAGGAAGAAAGGAAGAAAGAAAGAAAGAAAGAAAAAAAGAAAGAAAGAAAGAAAGAAAGAAAGAAAGAAAGAAAGAAAGAAAGAAAGAAAGAAAGAAAGAAAGAAAGAAAGAGAAAGAAAGAAAAAATGAAAGAAAGAAAAAAAGAAAAAAGAAAAGATCTTGATCATATTTGTTGTCTGCAAGTTTATCAAAATGAGAAATGATGTCAGATTTGAAAACTTGAACTCGAGCTCCAGGACAGATTTAAATGGCAAAGAAATGAACCCAAGGTGAGGATGAGGTCTGAGTTTCCTCCCAAGTGACACCAAGCTGCCTTTCCACAGTACTTGGCTCTCCCAAACCTGACTCCAAGATTTTTACCTGCCAAGCAATCAGATCCTTCAGCTTTTCAATCTTGTCGTGATCCTCTGGATGCTCGTGCATGTATTTTTCAGTAAAAAAAGCCTAATTGAGAGAGAGAGAGAGAAATGAGCCATTATTTCAGAAAATGAAATATCTGCTACCAGAAAGAATGAGCCCCAATGAAGATAAATTGATCAACTTGAAAATTCTGTGAAGTAACAGCTCGAAATACCAAGTGGAAATTATGGAATCATGAACCCTGAATGGTTTGGGTTGGAAAGGACCTTAAAGATGCAGTTCCACCCATGGGCAGGGACACCTCCCACTGTCCCAGGCTGCTCCCAGCCCCAGTGTCCAGCCTGGCCTTGGGCACTGCCAGGGATCCAGGGGCAGCCACAGCAAATCTGGGAATTCCATCCCAGCCCCTTCCCACCCTCCCAGGGAACAATTCCTTCCCAAAATCCCATCCATCCCTGCCCTCTGTCAATCTGAAGCCATTCCCTGTGTCCTGTCCCTCCATCCCTTGTCCCCAGTCCCTCTCCATCTTTCCTGTGGCTCCTCCAGGCCCTGGAAGGTCACACTGAGGTCACCCCAAAGTTTCCCCTCTCCAGGTGAACAATCCCAGCTCTCCCAGCCTCTCCTCCCAGCAGAGTTGCTCCATCCTCTCTGCTGCTCTGGCCTGGCATCAGCTGAGGCCCAGCAGGACAGGGAATCCCAACAGGGAATTCTCACAGGGAATCCCAGCAGGGAATCCTGACAGGGGATCCAACAGGGGATCCTGACAGGGAAATCCCAACAGGGGATCAATCCTGACAGGGGATCCCAACAGGGGATCCTGACAGGGAATCAATCCCAACAGGGAATCCTGACAGGGAAATCCCAGCAGAGAATCCTGACAGGGGATCCTGACAGGGAAATCCTAGCAGGGAATCAATCCTGACAGGGGATCCTGACAGGGAATTTTCCCAGGGGATTCTGACAAGGAATTCTCACAGGGGATCCTGACAAGAGGACCCAACAGGGGATTCTGACAGGGAAACCTGACAGGAAATCAATCCTGACAGGGAATCCTGACAGGGAATTCTCACAGGGGATCCTGACAGGGGATCCTGACAGAGAATTCTCACAGGGGATCCTGACAGGGGATCCTGACAGAGAATTCTCACAGGGAATCTTGACAGGGGATCCTGACGGAATCAATCCTGACAGGGAATTCTCACAGGGGATCCTGACAGGGGATCAATCCTGACAGGAGATCCTGACAGGGAATCAATCCCGACAGGGAATGCTGACAGGGAATTCTCACAGGGAACCCTGACAGGGGATCAATCTTGACAGGGAATTCTCACAGGGAATGCTGCCAGGGAATCCTCACAGGGGATCCTGACAGGGAATTCTCACAGGGAATCACTCCTGACAGGAACTGTGTTGTCACCTTCTCGTAGTTGGCGAAGCCGCCCATCACTGCGGGGTCCACGATGCCGTTGAGCAGCATGGACAGGGGGTTGATGGGCAGGTTGGGGTCACTGAGGTGCTGCTGCACCATGTTATTGATCTTGTCATTGGTCAGCTGCATGGTCTCGATGGCATTCTCCAGAGGGCTGATCTCCACCTAAAAACCAAGCAAAAGCAGGTTCCAAACCAAGGGCAGAGTTTTTAACCCGCTCAGCAGAACCCCACGTGTCCCCCTGCTTTTTGCAGGGTTCCATGGTTGTGATTTTGTAGTAGAAGTTCCCATGCATTTTCTATAAACACAGCCCTTGTTTTCCTAACTGGCCAAGATTGTTTTGNGCAGAAACATTCCAGAACTGAGGTTATTGGGAGATTTTGGAGCAATAATCCCCAGAAAGGGCAGTTCTGGGCACTGAGGTGTTTGGTATCTCTGTGCTGCAGTCACTGATAGGGTGATGGGTATCAGTGCAGGGAGTTAACTGCATTTTGCTGCTGCAGGAGGGATTACATCCCAGCACAACACCCAGCGAGGCTCTGGCAGCAGCCACGTGAGGTTTTTTTTGGAGGATTACGGGGAACATCGCAGATTAAGGGTCGGTGAGTTTTAGCAGCACAAAGAAGATCCAGCTTAACGCAACAGCAAGAAAGAAATGATAACTTTAATGTGGATTTGCTGATGGCAAATGTAATCCTAAGCCGCTCAAAAATCAAGAAGATGTTTCTGCAATGGTTATTTCCGTGTGGTTCCAAGGACATCGAGCTGAATTTGTTGATGAGATGACATCTAAAATATCTGCTGCGTTTTTTCCCCAAGAGGTCACATTTTCTTCATCTGAGCATCAAGAACTGAAGGGAGAAATTTCCATTCTGCCTGGACTTCAGTGAAGAGTCCTCAGATGTCTTCATGGGCTGAATTAGCTCTTTGCTGTCTAAAACTTGTTTAATTTTAATTGACTGACCTCCAGCTACTTTTTATGCCCAGCTCCTGTGTCTTTCAAAAAGTTCATGTTGAAAAACCACTATTAAAATATTTTAAATATTCATGAATGGGCTAAAAATCAGTAACTTGGAGTGACCCAGAGTGTAGAGAGCCCTCAGTGGAAGACACAGCCTGCTTGTAGGAAAAAAATTATGTGGCAGGGAGAGAAAAGGAAGGTTAATTGAGGCCTGTGAGGAAAATGCAAGTGTATATTTGATTACAGGCTCATTTCCATAAATGCTACATAAACAAAGCAGCACTTCTACCTGGCTATCAGTCGCTTTCCCTGTTCCTGAGAAGCACTTCTAATCAAATCTCTTTAGTTGTTACTCTTACACCTGCCAGCTGATTACATCAAGGATGTTTTAATTAGCATTTTGAGCAGCCTGCCTGCCGAATTCTTGTGGAAGGCAGGGAAGGAGCCTGGTGGCTCTGCTGGGAATAAGGAGCAGGCCAGGCTCGGACAGAGCCCAAGGTGCCACGGGGGGAATGTGGACAGGGGAGTGAAGCCACATTCAGCATCTGATTGGGCCAGAGCTGCTGGGAACATCACAGGCTAAATTTAGGATTCTGTCACTTGTATTAATGGCCTTATAACTGTGCAATAATGTGTTGATGAACCATTGCTTTTAAAGCTCTTGAGCATCTCCAGAAATTAGCACTCATTGAGCTGACAGCTTTTTGACTTTTCTCATTTTGCAATCATGGCTTTCTTTCTCATCCTCCTTTCTTTTACCACTCTTGTAACACTCCCTCTTAATTTTTAAAAGCAGATGGAGAATTGCAGTTGCCATCTCACTACTACAGACTGGGCTTTGGAACCTGGTGAAAGCTGTGTAAATCCTGAGCCTTGTTCCCAGTGCCTTCCTAACTCTGGGCACTCCTCACTCTGTCCAGGGGAAACAGGAATTACATTCTCCTGAGACAGATAAAAATTCCAAAATAAAAACAAAACAGAGATTAGCATTCGTGCTTTTTAAGCCCAAGTGTGATCCAAAATCTGATTCCTAATTCCCTGGCTGGTCTCAGCAAATTTTTCCCCTACAACTTCTTGTGTCCAGCTGAAGCAAATCAGAATTAACCAATGCTGGCCCCAAACTCCTTGCAGATAATGAACAGATTGCAAAGGTTTAGGTAGAAGTACTCAGAAGGAATTGGAAAAGCCAACAGATTTAAAACAATTCTGCATCTTCCTGTGGGTTATGTAACATAATACACTGCATTTATGGAATCACTCAGCTCTCTCAGCACTGATTTGATGAGATCTCACCTCTCCCTTTCACGACATCCCAGCCCCATCAATAAAATATGAACCACACAGAGCTGCTGGAGTATCCTGGTGCTTAGGGAGGGATCAATAATATCTGTATCCATAATCACAATTTAGCATTACAGGGATGTAAAGCCTCTGATCCTCCTTGCAGCCTTTTAGCTGACAGGGATCTTGGGGAAAGTCAATACCCATTTTGTAGGAGCTGGGCCAGAGGAGGTCAGAAGTTATCTGCAGCTCCATTCTGGTGCCATTTCTCAGCCATGCAGCAATCCTTGCTCCCAGAAGGCTGGCAGGAGGCTCTCTCCCAGGATTTGTGCCCGTTTTGGTGCCAGGCAGAGCATTTGGGGTGCACACAGAGTGCCTGTCAGGCTCTGCTCTCTGCTCAGCAGGACTGGCAGCAGCTCTGCCAGCCTTTACAAACAGCACTTCTTGCCATCATGAAGATAAATACCATCTTCTCCATCAGGGTTATATTGAAACTACCAAATTCATTAAAAATTCAATGTGTTTTATTCAGCTGCCTATTACTGTCACACATCACATTCATATTCTGTTACTATAGATACCATAGTAATTTTCTGCATTACTTCTGTTCATCCAAATACAACTGTCCAACATAACCTCAATGGAGCAATGAAAAAGGTTTTAATTAATCATATGCAAATTGTTCTTTTCCTTTAAAAATAAGCCTCACAAGAGAGATTTAAAAAACGCAGCAACAATGTTTTTATTGCTACTTAAAAATTACAGCTGCATAAGAATAATTTAATCTTAAAGGCGTTTAATGGATATGTCTTATCTAAACAGTCTAAATGGTTGAACAGAGAAATGAGTAATTTGGAGTTACTCTGTGAGGTTGCTGAGGGTATATTTAGCTAAATATGGAGAAGAAACAAAAACAACCTTTCATCACAAGTGGTAGGAAATGCAGACATACAATGCAATTGATTATTGGGGTATTTTTAATTAGGGACAATCAAAATATCCAGATCCTCTTTTATAAAATTCAGGTTGGATTCTCTGGGATGGAGCAGGGCTCCCCTACACCACCTCAGGTGTGTCTTCATTCTGGGCACCAGCTGAGAGACACAAGTACTTTGTGGAAGGGCTGAAGGCCTTGGGAGGGTTGGCTGCATTCCCTTTCCCTTGGGAATGGAAAAGCATTTCCTGAGTCACCCTCAGCCAACAATCAGCACCCTCAGCAAGTTCCCTCAGGATGTGCCAGGCACAATCCCATGGATTCTGTGTTCACAGAACTCAGCACTGAGACACACAAATGCTCCCTGGCTGTAAAAAAAAACATTTTAAAAGTAATCTCAATAAAGCCAAAGTGATCTTACCATGAAAACTGACTTGACTTCAAACCACCTCAGGATCCCTGGTAATTTGTAGGCTGTCACGTAGATGGTTCTCTCAATCCACATGTTCTGCAAAGAGAACACAAGTGTCACGTTATCCATGAACAGCTGTGACCCCGAAAAAAAAGCCCTAAAACATCATCACCAGGACAGGGACCAAGGTGTGGCAGATGTTACAGAGCCAGGGGGGAATTCCAATTGGAAGATGGAGCAGCACTGATTTAAATCTGGTTTGTGACTTAGCAGGGAAAAACGGCTCCTTTTCTGAAGGAAAATGCCGTGGAAAGATCCACTGGTTTTACTGGATGTTCATGGAATCCCTGAATGGTTTGGGTTGGAAAAGACCTTAAAACCCAACCAGTTCCAGGGGTAAGGACACCTTCCACTGTCCCAGGATGCTCCAAGCCCCATCCAGCCCAGCCTTGGACACTGCCAGGGATCCAGGGGCAGCCACAGCTTCCCTGGAGCCTCCTCACAGCACTCATTTTATTGACCATTACATGAAACAAATAGTTTAGTAATAAGAACCAAAAAACCCCAAAAGATATCAGTGACAAAACATTTTCAGCTGCCTGACTAGAATCTTCATGGCAAAGAGAAGCTTCAGGTGTAACAATTTAAAATCCTTTCTCACAAGAGCTGCTTTTACAAAATAAATACAGCTCTGCCCATTTTTTTTTCTCCTCTTGGTATAAACGAGAACATGATAAATTGGCTTAATTAACTTTCTATGAAAAATAATCTCTTAAAATCTAGAATTTATTTCTCAACAAGCAAAAGATAACGAATGGCTCAGATTCTCAAAATAGAGGAGGGATAAGCAAGCAAACTCAGAGTGGTTTATTTCCTGCATTGTTTCTTACTGCAAATTCGTTGTCTGGGTTTTTCTCTCCTTTTCGAACGGGGCGCGAATACTCGAAGCGCTGGACTTCATTCACCCTGTAGAAACTGAAAAAAAGGGAAAAGAATCTTGGAATCAGAGAATGGATGGGGTTGGAAGTGACCTCAAAGATCATGCAGCTCCAAGCCCCAAATGCACAATGAAAATCCAGTGCTGTCTGTTTAGGAATTGATAGTAAATTCTAATATTAGGGAAAAAAACATGCATAAAATGCTTATGGGATGACTCTTTTCCAGTGGGTTGGATGGAATCTGTTCCAATGTTAAAAATCACTGTTAAATGCCCTCAAAATGCCCACCCCCCCATGGCTGAGCACAGATTCTTAACACAACAATAATGTGTTACAAAGGGGGCTGAGGAAACGACCCAACCCAACCCAAACTCACCTCACGATTTGCTCTGACACCGGCCTGTGAAACTTGGAGGGTAAATCCAGTTTGGGCTTTACAGTGAAGCACTGAATATCTGAATTTCGGGGGTTAAGAAGTGAAAAGGGAACTTCAATCACACAGAGCAAACAGCTCAACAGGAACACACACACCAAAAAAAGGACAAAACAACAAAATCGCTGCGTTACGCCCGTCGGGGCAGAAGTGCAACGCGTTGGCCACAAATCCTTGACCTGAGCTGCTGGATGCACTGGTTGTACTGGTTGTACTGGGTGTACAGCCCAAGGATACACTGGCCAGAGGAGGTTTTGATGTCCTCTCCTGGGGGTGACGTTGTCTTCATCTTCTCAGCGTTGGGGAACTGCGTCAGCAGCCGCGCCTCGAAATCCTCGCGGCGCTCGTACTCCTTGCCCCGGTAAATGAACACCTTGTTCTGCAAACAGAGGCACCCTCAGCTGGCACCAGAGCCAAAACCAGTGCTCCCAGTACACAGCTGGGGCCTTGCAAGTGCTGACACCAATGCTGACAAGAAAAGAATTTCACATTCCTCACACTATGATTTAATTGTTAATTTATTGATATTTAACGCCGATTCAATAAAGCACAAATTGGTCTTGTTCTGCAAACAGAGGCAGCCCCAGCTGGCACCAGAGCTAAAACCAGTGCTCCCAGTACTCAACTGGGGCCTCGGAAGTGCTGATACCGATGCTGATATGAAAAGAATTTCACATTCCTCACACTATGATTTAATTGTTAATTTATCGGTATTTAACACCAATTCAATAAAGCTCAAATTGGTTTTCTCACCTCCAGTTCAGAGCTGGGATCATTAAGCCCACGTTTACTTTCAGATATTTTTATTAACCACACTAAAATCACCTCAATACATGATTTCAAAGATCTCTAACACTGGTGACCATTGAAAATATATTAAGAGAAATTTTCCCCAAAGCCAAGATGTCTCCTCCACCTTCCACAGATAATGATGGAATGAATGGCAATAAATAAACTGAAATTGGCTTTTTATACATCAACAATTATTAAAAAGCACTTAGGTGAGCAAACAAGAGTAGCAGAGAAAAATAGAAACATAAATGCAGATTTGAGGAGAAATATCCAAAAATACTGACTCTTATAAAAAGATTCCACATTAATCTATTAAATTTTTACCATTGTAAACTTCAAACTTTTTATAGTTTTAAAATTAAATATATTGTATTTGTAAGCATTGGTTTCTTCTTAGCCAATAAAGAAAATGAAGAGATGTTTTACACAGCCCATTTATATGCTGAGCTCATTAAATTCTAAAGGAAAATGTAAAAGACAACTTGCATATTTTTAACTGATCAAACATATTAAAGCAAGTTTGGAGAAAATTTGCATCTGAATATGCTTAACCTCATTACTCCTCTCAAAATGAGTACTTGGTGAAAAAATTATCCAGCACTTATTAAAAAAAAGGCTGTTTTGACTGAGGGTAGGAACCTGGAGTAGTTCACACTTGCCCAGTTGGGTTTAATTCTGCAATGCTGCCTTTTGAAAAGCTCAGCAGGGGAAAGAAAACTCTATTTGGGGGAGAAAAAAGGTAATAACAGATGTTTCAGAAGCCTCTGTATGACTGTAATTTATGTATATTCACTCGTAATTCTCAGGGAATGTCGGAATAGAGGGAAAAGTGAGGATTTTCTTGATCAGCAGGGCACTCAACAGCCTGGTTTTCAGAGGGCAATTTGGGAAGAAATTATTTCCCAATGTGAGGGTGGTGAGGCCCTGGCACAGGATGCCCCGAGAAGTTAACTCAATAATAATAATAATAATAATGGGTTATTTCTGTGTCACCAACGAAGTGCCAGACAATCATAACACAGATGCAATTCAGCCACGTTACAGCCTCACTATTCAACCCATAAAAATCCTAATATTAGTGAAAAAAAACCCCTTAAAATGTCACTAAAGCCACAATCCTGGCACCAATCAAGCGACACAGGTTTTAAATTGACACATGACACAGGCAAATCTGTGACAAAAATTGCTTTTAAAGGTGTCATGCACACCTTTCATGGTCAACTTCATTTTAGTGACAATGCTGGCAAGGAAAACATGGGCACATACAAAAGGCTTCTCTCCCATGCTCAAATATATATATATTATATATATATAAATATATATTAACCTGTCAGGCAAAAATGTCACCATTTCAGATGGTTATGACCCCGAGTGATGGATTGGGTCATTTATCTTCATTTCTAGTGATACCCTGAAGGAATAAAAAGTGCTGGATACGTTTGAAGAGAAAGGTTTTTTTTACTGAAATTCAACTATTCCATCTTAGAAACCAGAAAGGGAAAAAAACCAGGGTTTGTTTTATAGACCTAAAAAACACCTGTCAGTGTCAGGCAGGTTTCTCCAAGCCAAGGGGAATTTGCAGAGTAAGAAACCTCAGTGGGAACAGGTGGGACTTACCCTTATGAATGTTGGGAACCCCTGGCCATAGTATCCAACAGCAAAATAGTCAGGCTTTGGTCGTATCACCTTCACAATATTTTCATAGAACTGGGCTTGTTTTCTCTGCAGAATAAACAGGAGGGATTTTCATGACCTGAGCTTTCAGGAGATTCCTTATATTTCAATTCTTGGGTGCACCTCTAATTTAAAGGTGTTACGCTCCCCTCTTTTTCTGCATCTATCAGATTCATGGCAATATTTGGAAATAGCAGACTTTGTAGCCACGATTTTTCTGCTCATCATGGTGAATCTGACTGTTCCCTGAGGAATATCTCCATTTTGATGAACCTTATCATGGTGAAATTCCCTGTTCTATATCTAATATCTCAATTTTGATGGACCTCATATTGGTGAACTTCATTGTTCCATCACCAATATCTCAGCTTTAATAAACTTGATCATTGTGAACCTCATTGTTCCATATCCAATATCTCAAATTTAATGGATTTCACCATAGTGAACCTCATTATTCCATAACCAATATAAATTTTGATGAACTTCATCATTGTGAACCTCATTGTTCCATATCCAATATCTCAATTTTGATGAACTTCATCATTGTGAACCTCAGGGCTCCATATCCAATATTTCTATTTTGATGGACCTCATCTTGGTGAACCTCCCTGTTCCATAACCAATATCTCAATTTCAATGGACCT